>SNQJ01S0241156.1:0-13490 GCA_010110895.2 Picea sitchensis
CTGTGTGAGAGGGGGATCCCAGGCAGACTTATACGATAATTGGATTTGACTCTCCCTAACTCAGGATGCTACTGTTTGTTTTGAAAAATTTTGGAGAGTTATGCTCACAGCCTAATCCAAAGTACTAAGCCTATTCTATTGTTGGTGGAGGATCCTAGAAAATAAAAAGTTCTAGATAACTTTTAATTAGCGTTCATTTTATGGCTATTCTTTACTCAAAAGGGGTCCATGGAAGTGAAACAAATGGAATTATGACTCAGTCCCAAAAATGCATCAGAGATGATAAGCATTCATTTCTTTTCGATGAACATCTATCTAAGGGAGAGAGAGAGAGTTCTTTTCACTAACAAGCATGAATGAGGAATGTCCTCAAACAGTTTCTCAATCAAAATCTGATGTGATGCTAAAAAAATTTAGATGCCTTCTAACATGCACAATCAATCATGAAGATGTTTTTTATTGTTTTCATCTGAATAATGATTAATTCAAAACAAGGCTCGTCTTGCTAATTATATTTCTTGGATGAATGAAGCTCAGACCAATACAAGCAAGAATCATACAAACAATACACCCTCTCGTCGTAATCAACACGAAAAAGTGAAAGAAAAGAAGCAATCAAAGAGAAATCAAACTTCACACCCAAAAGAAAAATTCGAAGAAAAATGATCTTTAACCAAAATCAAAATGAAAGGATTTGTAGGCCTTTGATGACCTTCACCAGAGTTTTTCGTTCAGTTAATGAGGAGAGAAAGACAATGTATGGGTTTCAAATTCCAAATAACAGAAAAACTCAACAACAATAGTGAAGAAGGTTACAAAATCCAAACAATAAGATGTTTGTTCTTCAAGCAAAATACAGATATCCAAGCTAGAAAGAATAAGGATTGACTCACTAGGTGACCCAGCAAGAGAGGCACAGAGAAAAACCCTGAAAAAGGCAATTCTGGAAGGTTTATTGGCCAAAATAGGGCTGGCGCTCTATTTCCACAGGAAAGGAGCATTATAGCACTCTGTGTAAGGATATGGGGGAGCGTTGGCGCTCTGTTAACACAAGGACAGGGGTTCCAGGTTCAAAAATTCCCCAAAATGTCAAAAAATTCCAAAAATTGCAATTCAAACTCGACAACTATGCTGAGTATGATGGGGTAAGGAGCCAATCAGCTCATGAAACCAAACAAAAGAGGAGTGAACCAGGTCTGAAACAATCAAGGGATAGAACAAGGTCAATGAGGAGAAAATCAAAACAAGAAGTTTCGATTTTGAGGCTATCTCCCCAGTATGGTCGCCAGTTTCTGTTGTAGGAAAATCTCCTTGCGGATAGGTAGATCGCCTCTAAGAGCTTGACCGTAACTCTAGACAGAAAATTCTTAACATGAACACTGACTTCCTTTCAAATATATCTAAACTAACACATGAGAGGGAAGGATAACAAAAGTACTTCTTTATCGACGTTTGTCCCTGCACGCTCCGAGTTGCGTTCCGATCCTTTGCTCTTTGTTGAATCCTGTGGACAAAAAAGATACGACCACTTCCTACTCTATTGATGTTAGCTTGAAAACAGATCTATCTATCAACGATAAGTTCATGTAACATTAGACACAAACTAGAAAGAAACAGGCCAAGCGTGTCATATTAATGAGAATAATGACAGCAGTACTTACAATCGTAGATGCGAATGCGATAGCTTCGTCGGGTCCTCTTCGTCTAACCCTTGCTCGAAATATCCACAACCTGGGTAATAGTAGCTTCATTGATCACTCTCCTTTGGCTGATTGTGTGTTTCCTATGAGATCATAGGTTTCATGCAATAATTCTTCCCCAATCAGCTCTGTTCCAGCACCACTTATGAGATCATAAGTTTGGTGTAATTCTCCATTTCCATTCCTCTTTCACCATTATAAAGCTTGCTTATATAGCCTTGGAGAGGCTTTAACCACTTGAGATATCCTTGGGGAAGTTGAGGATTTTCCTCCTTCAGTTGAGGATCTACCCTAGGATCGTGGCTGGAGTAAGGATTTGAGCTCAACTGCTTTCCAAGAATGAAAAGATGCTTCCCCCATTCATCTCAACAGCTTAACAACTGCCCAGAATAGGTAGCGCTCCCTCAAAAGGGCCATTAGAGCGTTGTAGAGATCCCTAGTAGGCTTTAGGGGGTTCCAGTGCTCTCAAAATATATAGCACTCCCTCAAAATGGCCAGGGGAGCTTTATAACTCTCCCTGACAGTGTAAGGGGGAGCGCTCCCCTCCAAAAACTCATCTTTTGAGGTGCTTTCAGATGGAAAAACATTTGCAAGCCTGCTGACTCATTTCTCCTCTTCCAAATCAAATGTTTTAGGTGTTTCAAGTGTCTTTTTCATGTCGTTATAGGCACGACATAGGCATCATGGCAACATGCTTTCTTTGACACTTACGACACTTGTGAGCAACATGCGACACTTGTGACCTTGTGAGAAAAATGCGACACTTGCGACCTTTGTAATGACGACACTTGCAACACTATCAAAGTGAGTAATTTTGATGTGTAACAATTCCATTCCCCTTGTACCCGAAATCCTTCCTCCCAATATCCGTCCGTATCGCCACCATGTGTAACAATTCCATTCCCTGAAATTCAAATCCTTCCTCCCAATATCTCAGACGCCACCCCTTTTCACAAAAAAAATGAAATTGAGAAATTGTCCGTGAACCTCTACATGTAGGTATTATCCATCCTAGTAATGTAGCCTCCATTTCTTTCTTCTCTCGTAGTCATGGTCCTGAGGAAAGAATGTTCTTGGAGAATGTTTCCCGACTTCTATGCCCTCAACAAACTCCGGTTCATTAAAGACAATTTCCCATTCCGCCATTGATGACTTCCTGGATGAATTGAGTGGCACCCAATTTTTTTACTAAACTTGATCTTCGCCGGGCTATCACCGTATATGAAAGAGGCAAATATTCTGGCAGATGGCCTTTCGAACTCATGAGTTTAATTATGAGTTTTGGCCATGCCCTTTGGCTTGTGTAATGTGCCCTCCACCTCTTCCAAAGCCTTATGAATCATGTCTTCCATCCCTTTCTCCATCATTTTGTCTTAGTTTCTTGATGATATCCTCATCTATAGAAACCTCGATAGACCATCTTACCCATGTGTATCAAGTTCTACATATACTATCTCAGCACCGCCAACTTTTCCCCGAACAAATTTAAAATGTGCTTTTGGTGCCTCAAAAGTAGAATAATTTTAACATCTAGTTGGCAAGGATGGTATGCTTCGTAGGATCTCGGAAAAGATTGAAGCTATGTAAGACTAGTCATGACCCAAAGAATCTCAAAATCTTGCATGGATTTTGGGCTTAATAGTATTATCGCGAAATTTGTTAATAATTATGGAAAGATTGCAACACCTCCTCACTACTCTCTCGTGCTATCCTTTCACTTGGACTCCAACAACTTCTTAAGATTTCCAAACCTTGAAGATGGCTATGTGCACCACTCCAGTCTTCGCTCTTCCCGATTTCACAAATACCTTTGTGTTGGAATGTGATGCCTCTGAAAGGAATCTAAGCTCTTCTTATGCAAGAGGGTCGACCTTTGGCCTTCACCAAAGAAGAAACTATTCGAAGTGAATCAAGTAAACCCATCTATGAAAAGGGGAATGTTGGCTATTCTATGCCGCTGATCCTGGCACCCTTTATCTCTTGGGGCAACGGCTTCCAAATTAAGATAGACCATCAAAGCCTCAAGTACTTTCTCGAACAACGCACTTCCTCCCAGGAACAAAATGTGACTAAGTTCTTGGATATGATGATATCATTTACAAGAAAGGCAAAGACAATGTGGTGGCGGATGCACCGTCTCCGAAATATGAAGAAGAAGGATCCCTTTTTCTTTTTCATTCATTGTACCATTGGCTCCAAGTCGTTTGCCGAATGGCTACAAGATCCCAAAAGTTTAAAATCTGATCCAACAAAATTAGACTAATGCTCCAGCTCTCCCCTGTGGTACTCTTTTGCTCTGTGGATGAGCTTCCGATACAAAGGCCATTTGTATTTAAGTAAACAATCAAAGCATAAATCCATGGTAATTTCTCAGAGTTTCATGCTACACCCACAACACTCCTCGTCTATCAAACCTATGATGTGGTCAAACGCTCTTTTTATGGGATGGTATGAAATGACATCCGTAATTTTGTCGCTGAATGATGTGTGTCAATGCAACAAGGGATAAATAATCAAATCGGGCACACTACAACGGCTTCCGATTCCACTTGCTATTTGAAGGATATCTCTATGGTCTTTATTACCGCCTTTACCCAAATTAGGAAATAAATCAGTCATAATGGTGGTTGTAGATTGCCTTTCCAAGTATGCTCATTTATGTGCTCTTCAACACCCATTTATTGCATCCAAGGTGGCCCAAGTTTTCATGGATCCGGTCTTCAAGTTTACGCATGCCAAGATCTATTGTTTCTGATCGGGACTCAACTTTCACAAGCAATTTTAAGCAAGAACTGTTTAAGCTACAGGGCATCCAATTTCATCTCAACACAACTCATCATCCCTGCTGTGACTGATGGCAAAACAAAAGTTGTCAACAAGTGTTTGGAAATATATCCGAGGTGTTTTTCCTCTGAAAATCAAAATTAGTTGGCTCAATGGTTACCCCTAACTCAATGGTGGTACAAAAATTCCTACCATACAACTACACGCATGACTCATTTTGAAGCAAGATATGGATAGAAGCCACCTTAGTTCTCTCATACATACCAAAAATCTCAAGGTCTAGTGGTTGACCAAACACCCTACGCTTGAGAGGATATTCTCCGCATCCCCTCAAAGAAAATTTTGTCATGGATTATAATCACATGAAGCAACAAGTGATCAAGGTCACCAATGTCAATTTGTAGAAGGATCAGGTGTTTCACACTCCAACCTTACAAGCAAACTTCCTCAAGGTCGAAAGCATTTTCAGAAACTAGCGCCCAAATTTTATGGTCCTATATAGTTCTCAATCATGTGGGACAAGTCACCTATGAGTTAGCCATTCAAAGCTACATCAAGCTATGTTTCATGCTTAAAGAAGGTGATTGGGACTAGGTTCCAAATTCAAACCAACTCCCGAAGAAGGCCGAAGAAGGATCCATTTGCTCATAGCCAAAGTAGTTTTGGACCAGCGGAGTGTCACCGTGAATGAGAACCATCCGTGAAGTGCTAGTCCAAGGGAAAGATACAACCCCAACAATGCCACTTGGGAACCACCATTCTGCAGTAGTTTCCACATCTCAAGCCTTGAGGACAAGGTTGTTTTAAGGGGGTCACATGTTAGGGGTCCTAACCCGCACATAGGTAGAGCAATATATCTGATGTAATAAAGGTCAATATTAATAAGGCCTTCAATAAAATCAATAAGGTGGATGTAAGAAGACCTAATAGAAGCTTCCTCTCTAGAAGGATCTTCCTCTAGATGCTCTCTCTCTTGGATAGACATATTTAGTATAAATATAATGGGCAAGGAAACCCCAGCTTGGAGATTATTGTAACAGAAATGCTGTTCAACCGGAGGTTGCCCATGAAGAGGCCCGAACATTGCTTTCTCAATCAAAGTGTTATTTTGTTGTTGTTCTTGTATCATTTCTGTGTTATTGTGGGAGATTATGCTGGTTATATTACTGTTATTTTGGTACTTCTATCATTTTATTTATGTTCTCATGGTACTTTTATATCTGGTATATTACACTCTATGTACTCACCCTAAGACACTATCAATTTACGATTTTTCCTATCTCTTATTATTCTCATACCAAGGATTTTCTTTCCAGCACCCAAATTCTTCATCTCAAATGAATTAGCTAATTTCTTCTTGAGAAAATTTATATCCTGCATATTAGACCCTACAACAAGCATGTCATCTACATACAATAGCAAGATAATATAGCTTCCATTTTCTAGATTTTTAAAATAAACACAATGATCAGAATGACATCTACTCTAACCTTGTTCTATCATAAACCTATCAAACATCAAATACCACTACCTTAGATATTTCTTTAGGCCATACAATCTCTTCGTCAACCTGCATACCAAATTTTCCTTCCATGTGAACTCATACCACTGTGGCTGTTGCATGTAAATCTCTTCCTCCAAATCCCCAAGGAGAAAAGTTTTTTTTACATCTAAATTTTCAATATGCAAATATTCTACTACCACAAGACTTAAAATAGTTTTAATTGAAGTCATTTTAACAACATGAGAAAATATTTCATCAAAATATATACCTTTCTTTTGTGCAAATCCCTTTACAACAAGTCTAGCCTTGTACTTCTTTTTTCCTCCATCTTCTTCCTTCAACTTGTAAACCCATTTATTCTGCAATGCTCTTTTTCCTGTAGGAAAATGAACAAAATCCCAAGTCTAGTTATTTAGAAGGGAATCCATTTCCTCTTTCATGCCTTTCTCCCACTTCTTTTTAGTGTCTACTTTCATTTCCTCTTCATAACATTCTGGTTCACCAGAATCAATTAACAATAAATAATACAATAAAGGAGAGTATCGTTCAGGGGGTCTAATTAACCTGGTATATCCCCTAACAATACTTGAAGGAGTTTGAGGTACATGTTGCTTCTGTTGTTATACATTATGATTTTATGGTACCCTTGGAATTTCTTTTTCAGTGATCTCATCAAGCACTGTGTATTCTAGTTTTTCTTTTTCCTGTTTCTTTCCCTGCAATTGATGTTTGTACATGACCTTCTCATTGAATATGACATCTCTACTCCTAATGATTTAATTATTTTCATAATCCCATAAGCGATAAACAAAATCATTAACACTGTATCCAATAAAGGTACACTTATCGGATTTTGCCTCAAGCTTTGTTCTATTTTCTTTATCAATACGGAAAAATGCTTCACAACCAAAAGTATTCAAAAATAATAGTTTACCTTTTTACCTGTCCATGCTTCTGTTGGAATTACACCATCCAAAGAGCTTGAAGGTCCTTTTTTTATTAAGTAAACAACAATATCTACAACATGTGCCTGGAACTGTAAGGGAAACCCAACATGCAATCTCATACTCCTTGCATGCTCCATGATTTTCCTTTTCATCCTTTATGACACACCATTTTCTTGTGGTGTTCCTGGAACTCTCTTCTCTCTATGAATCCCGTGGTATGAACAATAATCATCAAAATACTTGCTGTAATATTCAACTCCATTGTCTAATCTGAGACACTTCAACCTTTTTCCTGTCTCATTCTCAACCAAAGCTTTCCATTTCTTAAAAGTATCAAAAACATCATATTTTTGTCTAATGCAATAAACCCAAGTTTTTCTAGTTGTGAAGTATCTACATCCCCTTCTCACTCATGTGTCCAATCCTATAATGCCACAGTGTTGTATCCACTCCTGTAAAATCTAGAGAGATAGAAGAATTCATATCACCAGTACATAAATATAATGTACCTACCTTCTCTCATTTTTCTATCACCAGTGATCCTTTCGTGGCCTTCCACACCTTATCTGTAAATATGGATATACAACCTTCACTTGCCAACTACCCAGTTCAAAATATATTTTTCCTTAGATCTAGAATAGTTGGCTCATGTTTTCATTGATGCCAAAGGTTTGATTGATTGATGTCAATGCCAAATGATTTATTGATTGATTGATTGATTGGTTGATTGTCATAGAATACTAATGTAATATGTATTTTCCTTGATGAGAATGAATATATATCAAGTGGAATCATAATAATATGATGACATGCATAGATGAATATAGATCATTGAGTTATCATTGATATGATGCATAGATGAATATGGATCAATGAGTTGTCATTAATACATAATACATGATGAAGATGGATCAATGTGGTTTCTTTGATATATGATGCATATTTGGGTTGATGTAAAGTTGACTCATTATTGTCTTATTATGGCTGATAAGGTGTACAAATGGATGAACTACATAGTGGTCCCCTTATGGTGAAAGCCCTCACGGGAAGACACTTTACAATTTATTTATCCAAGAAGAATGATTGGAGAACCCATGCTTGATTGTGGAATAATGAGATGAAGATTAGTGAATTTGTTAGTGAAACTATCCTAGATGGATAATGCTTTTCATGCCATTTCCGGTGGTATGTGGACCATCACATAACTCCTCACAGTTTGAGATTTATGGTCTTACGAAGTTGGAGGACCCTCATATGTAGGCTTGAAGCTCCAAAAGGTCAAAGAAGTCAAAGTGTTTGAAAAGAAGAAATCATTTGATAAAGTAATGTGACAAATTTAAGAAGGATTATTTAAATGATAAAATAAAGTGATAAAATCAAAGAAGATTATTTAAATGATAAAGTAAGGTGACAAAGTCAAGGAGGATTATTTAAATAATAAAGTAATGGAGAAATTTCTAAGTATGGAAAGTGGTTAACCCTAAAATGTGGAAAAAGGGTTAAGTGACCTAGGAGTGGGATAAGTGACCTAGAAGTGGGTTAAGTGACCTAGAAGATGCTTCTAAGGAAGATACTTGGAGAGCATAAATAAGAGGCAAGGGTATCTTGTGAAGAGAATCTCTTGAGCATGTATTGAAGATCTATTTTGAGAGAGAGTGTGTATGGAGGATCTCATGGATGCATCAAAGTTTAGGCAAGTCTGAGATCATGACGGAAAAAGTCTTGGAAGTTGATAAAACCTAGTTTCAGAGGTATATGCGGGCTGCAGTGAGCCAGGGCACGTACATACACAGGATGAATGAGGAAAGGGCACATATAATGGATGAAGTCATGAAGACTTGTGGTTGAGCTGATGACATGTTCTTGAAGACTGAAGCTGGTTCCAGATCTACATTCTATGGGCTTAGATCTTCCATGAAGACTCTAGTATGGTTCCATTGTTGTCTTTATGGATACTCTTTCTTGTTGTGTAGTGAATTCTTAAGGAATTATTGGTATGGTTGTTGTGATGTGGTTTGTGTTGGTTGATGGAGTAAGAAACACTCTTATGATTCAATGCTAATATGATTGTTATAGTATGATGATTTATTATACATTATTGAGTAGCATTCATATTGTATGGTTGAGGAGAATGAGTAAGTTGTTGGAGAGCTTGAATGTGTTGTGATTAGTTATGGGTCAGATTGGATAGTGAGAGACATAAGAGAATTTGATTGAAGGCCTCAGAGGATCTAAGTGTATGATGAAAAGAAAACCCTAATTTATCATAAGTGATACGCAGGTTGTAGTACAGATTGGACACATACATAAGCGAGTTGTACTACTGGTAGGGTGCGTACATACACATGTTGCACTACCGACAGGTCGCGTACCTATTGACATATTGGTATCTATTGAGGATTATTGCCTCATCTCAATTGGTGTTGAGTATGTAAGTTGAGTCTTGCATTATAGAGTTGGTTCTCTTGTAGAGTTGTACTCTATTCAGTTGTTGTTGATAACCCAAGGATTATAGTCTGTAATAAAAATAAAATTGTACATACATCTTGTGTTCTTTGTGTTCCTTGTGGTGATGATTTATTGATGATATGTTGCTGATATATGTTGTTGATGTATGCTCACCTTTAACTGGTTATAAATAACAACAATAAGTAATGAGTAAATGGCGATTTCTAACTAAGAGTTTTGTGTAAGAGGGAAGTTTTGAAAAAAGATCCCAACACTGTTCACCACCCTCACTCTCAGTGTAGTCGGTGTTTCCAACATGTCTTACCACTTTCAACAACCAGTCTTTTCCATTCCTTTGATTTATTTTTACCTTTCCCATTCCAAGAATTTTGCATGGTGCATCATCACCCACATGAACCTGTCTAAAGTCACCTTGAACATAATATAGAAAATGTTTCCTATGGGGTGTGTCATGAAATGAAGCCCTTGAATATACTACCCAAGACTCAGAGATATTATCTATAGAAAGAATCAAAACATCTTGTAACACATCACCTGTTACATTTGCTTCGTGATTTTTCTCCTGATGTCCATCTCTTTGTTTCTTTGGAGCTCTGTAGTCTTTCTTCAGATGTCCTTTCTTCCCACAATTACAACACTCTATATTTCATAGTCTATATTTCGATCTTCCCTTCATATAATTAACATGGTTCCCTGAGCCCTTTCCTCTATCCTTTTTTCTTCCTCTGTTCTATATGTTTAACGCATTACCTAATGTCTCACCTATGATTTTCTATCACATTTCCTCGCTAAGGATAACACCAACAACATCATCAAATTTTAAAGTGTTTGAACTAGAGACATAGTTACTTACAACCATGACCAAGCCATTCCAACTTTCTTGAAATGAGCACAATATCAGAACAACCCCAACCTCATCATCAAAGTCCACTTTTACAGAACTTAGCTTATTAGTAACTTCATTAAATTCATTTAAGTGATATGCAATAGACCGACCTTCTTACATCTTCATATTTAATAATATCTTCATTAGAAATACCTTATTGGATGCTGAGGTTTTTTCAGACAATTTATCCAATGCGTCTATCAACTCTTTCGTTGTCTTTTCTTTCTAAATATTGAAATCCATCGATGCTTCTAGGCTCAACAATATCGTTCCTAGTGTCTTTCTATCAAGAACCTCCCATTCTTCGTCCTTCATGTTCATCGGCTTCTTTGTTGTTCCACACTATGATAGGAATAGATCCTTCTGATATAAATAATATTCCATCTGCATCTTCCACAACTGGTAGTTTTTTCCAATAAATTTCTCGACCCTAAACATTCCATCTTCCACCATTGCTCCCACTTGAATGAGGAACCCTATTTTCTTGTGAGTTACCTTTCGCTATGATACCAGTTGTTAGAAAAATAGGATCGCAGAGAAATAAAATAAAACAAAATGTAGAAATAAAACACATAATATACACAATACAATAGAGACACAGATATGTATGTTTCACCCAGTGTGGGCTACATCCACTAGAGAAAATTTCCAGGTCCTTCCTTTTTATTATCCAGCAAATGAACGGATACAACCTACAACACACCCATTGTAACTTCCTCTTCTTTCTCTCACAATATCCTCTCTCAGAATACAATATTCATAATGATTCATAGCCGCAATACATTTCCCTCATAAAAGAGGGTTTCCTTATAGGGAAAAAAACCCTAACATAACTTCTACTGTCAGATCTACGACCTTATAATGAATGGTCCAAATTTACTATGAAATTACAACATACATTTACAAGGAAATTTTTCCTTCGAGGGATTTAACCCCAAACCCTCGTCGGGGGCCCGCTTGTCCCCATATCCTGTAGGGGGGGAAATCACCCCTTGCAACCCCCCCGTGTGGAGGAGTGTACAATATTCTGGGGTGTATAGTCTTCATAGGGTATAAACATGTCTGAAAACAAAGACCTATGAAACAAGAATATAATCAAGCTCCACAACCAACCATCTCCCACTTGGAGATTGATCACAACAACTCCACTACTGTTGTACCTACTGGACTATACTCCACCTTGGACCTGGAAAATTTCTCATCTTCACCTTCATGCTTGAAGACCAACTGAAACTAAGAAGGAACTCGGTTTCTCCCTGGTTACTCCCTTTGTTAACATGTCTGTAGGATTTTGGCTAGCGTGTATCTTTTCCAACTTCAAATGTCCATATTCCAAGATGGATTGTATGGAATTGTACTTGAGATGTATATGATTAGTATTCGAATGGAAGGTTGTTTTATTTGCAAGATTAATTGCACTCTCACTTTCACAATACAACATGCTATTCTCTTCTTTTTTTCCCAATTCCTTTATAAACCTATGTAACCAAATCATCTCTTTACTAGCCTCTGTAGCCACAACATACTTTGCCTCTGTTGTTGAAAGTGAAACAACCTTTTGCAGTTTCAAAATCCAACTTACTATTGTTCCACCTTGTTACACATGATTTTGGTCACTCTGGTGATATCTCTATAGTGATGTGTTCAGGCTCCCATAAAGACTTTTTTTCTGAGAAAAGTGACTGTTGTCTCCCTTTACAAGGCATACTTTTAAAGTGAGTTTGCAAGCTGCATATGGTGAAGGGTATGAAAACCCTAATTCTCGCAGGTTTCTCTATACCTATACTGCAAGGGGTTCACAGTTCTCTCTATAGACAGGGTGTGAACCTGTTTCAAGGCTAAAAAGGGAAGAAGAGGTTATGAAGGTTCTAGAAGAAGATCTTCTAGAAAATGAGTTGGCATTCGCATAGTTGGCATCCTACTGACTTCTCAGATTTAGTGGGATCATCCTCGTCCTTTTAACCATCTCTCATTCTCCTATATATTGAAAGGTTTCTCATGGAAGAGGTTAAGAAAGATTGAACAAATAATTGATCAAAGAATAGGTTCAAAATTGTGTGAGAAGCCCTGTTTGAATTGATGCTTGAGGCCTCCATTTGTCCATCAAGCCATAGTGGATCTTCTTCATACAAGTTCGGAGAAAATGTGTGTGTTGGAGAAAGGGACCACCGAAAGGAAGCTTGTGACATCAAGGCGATCTCGTTGATGTTGGAAGATTGGTTGTTGTCATTGATGTCAACCATAGTCATGGGTTTTGGACTGCAAGATTGATAAAGGTATTTGGACATGAAGGAAAATGCACATGCATATACAACACCCATGAATGTATAGTATACATCATGTTGTTTTCGGTGGTATGTAGCACATCATGTGGATCCTCATGGTTGAGGAGAAATGAATTTTTGAAGATGACAAAGTGAATTGAAGAAGGAAGTACATGTAGGCCTTGAAGATAATTAAAGAAAAGAATTACAAAATACGAAAGTGTCAGGTCGACCCTAATGTTAAAAGGAAGTGACATAAATGGTATAAATAAACATCATTATACATTCATTTGATACAAGTCGAATTTCATAGGAAATAAGAAGTAAAGAAGGCCGGATTTCGAGGAAGGATGAAGTCTTTTGGTGAAGTGTTCTAAGGTATGTTATTTTCATTTCATCTTACCATTTTTGCTATAAATGTTTTTCTATAAAGATTCAGATGGTGAAATCACTATGGTATTGAGAAGACATATCAAGGTACCTCTGGTAAATGTTTCAACTCTTTATTCTCTATAATTATGGAGATGCACTCTGTGGAAGATAGGGTTTGTGACCGATCCTGAAGTTAGTCAATAAACAGGTGTTCTGGGTAAAACAGTCATAACTTCTTCATACAGAATCCAAATGAAGTGGGAACTTTTCCATTGGAAAGAGTATGGACTTTAGTTTCTTTTGTGTGAGCTTCATAATCGGATGTTAAATTTTGAGTGCAGAGCATGATGTACAAGTTGGGTCTTCTGAATAAACTAGAATTGAATAAAGTCTACCATTCTTTCTATAACCTATTTTTGGGGAGGATTCAAGGAGTGAAAATTGGAGGAGTTTCAGAGAATACATTGAGTAATATTATCTACGAGATAAAAGTACTCCAAGAATAGAAGAATGACAGAAATTGAAGAAGTCTCAGGAAACATTAGCAGGTTCTATGTGATGATT
>SNQJ01S0241157.1:0-13489 GCA_010110895.2 Picea sitchensis
GTGTTTCTTTTCTTCCGATACCATCTAAAATTTTCAAGCATAAACTCAGAAGTCACTTCCTCATTTAGCCTTTTCCTCTTGATTGTTTTCACGATTTGGAAATACATCCTACATTCTTGACCCCATAGCCCAAAGGTCATCTTTAGCTCTTCAACAACTTTATTAAAACCCCAAAACAAACCAATTATAGCCATCGATTTCCATAGATGTATCAAGTGACACGAGAGAGCCCTCTCTGAGTTGAGTAGGCTAGTGCCTCAGCTCTAAAGCTGGTTGAAACAGTTACCTCTATCGTTTGTCTATTCAGCCAGACATAATGTACAAAGTGCTAACATGTTGTTTAAAGTTCTTGCAGCTGTACCAACCAATTTCCCTGAACCTTCTCTTCTTATCTCACATTTTTGTGAATCGAAAGTAACTTTATGACCTTGGTCACACATTTGACTCACACTTAGAAGATTATGTTTCATATCTTCTACCAGTAGAAAATTTTGTGCATTTTTATTCTAGTTCCCAATTTGAACTGTGCCTTCTCCAATGATTTTGGCTGAATTATCATTTCCGAAGGAGACTAATCCATTTCTTTCCTTTCGTAATGTAAAAAATTTGTCTCTATCACTTGTCATGTGTTTTGAACACCCACTGTCAACATACCAATCATGTTTCTTCTTCTTAGCTTGTAGAGCGACTGTGCATTCTTAATTGCTATACTGATCTTGCTTTCTTATCCATGTCATTTTTTGAGGTTCTTGTCTGTGACTGTTGTTATTCTGTTGAGGTTCTTTAGGAGGGATTGTCATTCTGCAATTTTTGGCCACGTGTCCAAAATTGTTACATTTGTAACATTCCACTTCAGTGCTCAAAGATTCAAACATGTTGTAGCTTCTTCTAACTTTGTGTTTCATAGGTCTTCTTGAGTAACCCTTTATTATGACTCTCCAAAGTTGTTATTGTTCGTATAGATTGGCTCACGCGAGATTCACAACTTTATGTCAAAATTATTACATCCATAATATAAACCAAAATATAGTTTGATACATGGTAGTTTGAAGATCTTCTGAAGAAGGTGCTCTTATGAATCCTTCTTCTTCTTGAGGCCCTATCATGCATTTGTTGATTATGAAGTTGAGATCTTCACCGATTGGAGGAGTGTCCACGTAATCTTCCTTGTACATCTTCCTATCCCTTTGATTGTTTTACGCATGGCTTTTTGGATTTGTTTCTTCTATCTGTTGTTGTTTTTTTGAACTTGATCCATTTCTGTCGATTATATCCAAGTTTGGACTTGTCGAGATGAGATTTTTACTATTGATAATGTCATCCGAACTTTTGAGCTGATGCATGTTTTTCTTTGAATATCCTTTTCTTAGTGTGACAATCTAAGCTTCAAGTTTCCAATGATCTTGTCCTTTTCTTCCTAGTTGTTCTTTGAGTGCTTCTTCAATTCTTTATCTTCTTCTATTTGAACCTTCAATCTTGTGATCATTTTGTTCTAGTTCTTGAGTGTCCTTTTCTTGTCTAGTTTTGCTTGTAAGTTTCTTCTTTTTCTTCTTTTGTCTTCTAATAACTTCTGTACACATCAATTCTTCTCGATAGTCTTAACCGCCTCTTCAATTTCATCTTGACTTCTTCATATCCTTCTTAAGCTTCTTCATATTCCTTCTTTGGAGTCTTCTTTTTCATAATCTTTCTGCCATGAATAGAACTCTTCATGTCTCAACATCACTGATTTCATCTTCATCATTAGATGGGGTGATAATGTTCTTTGATGCATAGCTTTTCTTGAAATCTTTCTTTGTAGTTCTTTGTCTTTATATGTGTGTTTTGCTTTTTAGTAACCTTCTGTCATTTCTCTTTTTCTTATGTAATTCGAAACAAATTAAAGAGATCTTACCTCTATACCTACAAATTGATTCCCTTGTTCAATCTTTTGTGAAGTTGGCCACTTCTTCATCATCTTCAGAGAACGTCGTTATTTGCTGCTATATTCTTCTATTTCCTTTTTCTTTTGCTTTGATCTTTTGGATGATTTGAAGAATACTTCTTTTACATCACAGGATTTTCTGTTGGAGTTCTCATTTCATATGTTGAAGAAGATTCCATGCGGTTCGCCCATGCTTATTGAGTTGAATCGATATTTCTTCTAGTGTTGATATCTTAGGGTTGAATCTCCTTAGGAAGAATCTTAGTACCTTTTGAACAATTCTGATTCTTCGATTTCTTCTCCCCAATTATCTAGATTGCAGTGTTGTTTCATCAACTTGTAGGAAGTAATTTGCAATATTATCATCTTCCTTCATTTTAGTTGTTCAAACCAACCTCTGTAAGTCTGAAGTTTGTTGCTTCGACTTTTGTATCTCCTTCATAAATATTTGAGAAGCTTGTCCCAAATCTCTTTTGTGAGGATTTACAATGTGCAACTTTTAGTGAATACTATTTTAATGAGACCATTCAAAAGTGCATTTGTAGCTTTGGAATTATTCTAACCAAGTTTCATTGCTTTGTCATTTTGTTGGTGGGCTGTTGGTCTTTGTGTATCCATCTACAATTGATTACCAAATTTCAAACCTGATAGCAGCCTTAATGTCTTCATCCTTATGCTCCAAAAGCATTATACATCCCACAAAGTGTGGTATTCCATTTTATGAGTTGGTACTCTCATGATCTACCTTTGTTGATGGTTAAATGCGATTTCATGAAGGAACCTTCTTTGAATCCAATTGTTGGATTACTGGGAGGGGAGTGAATCAATAATAAGCGTAATTATAATCCGTTTTCTCCAAATAATCAAGTGTTATATCAATGTAGGAATTATTATCAATAATGAAATAAAGAATGAACAGTACACACATACAGTACGTGATTAGCACTACGTAGAAACCCTGTTGGCATCCCTACATGTCTTGCTATTTGAACGATAAGCGACACTTCTGTAGTTGCCTTCACCTCATCCTGTTTATATTATCATTTTAGGATGATTGCTAGGTTATGAAAGATGTTTGATTATTCTTTATTTGGCGTTTCAAGCGATTCATGACTGAAATCATGAATCAAGCATGGAAACTTAGTTTTGAATTATATCCCTAGTTAAAACATGCTTTTAAAAGGTTCATTGTGACTTACATCTACTTCATATTTAATACTTGAATGATTTTTCCTTTTGAGTTTGTTGAATGTCGATATAATACCAAATGTTGATTCACATTTGAATTGTAAACATTTTTATTTTGAACCCTTTGCAAATCAACTATAGTCATTCCAAGACACTCGAATTGATGCACAAGTATCGTATCTTGTACTTGATCTTTGGCTAGCAGAATGAATTTATAGGCTTTTCATTGTGAGTTGAGGGTTTGTGTTATGCTATGTACTCGAGGCTTTCATTACCAGAAGTGCTCGAACTTCATGACCAAAACCTTGGTGTTTATACTATGATCGCGCAGGGGTTTTGTTTGGTTCCTTTCCATTTTATTTGCTCAGATTTGTTCCTTTTACTTTTTCCATCTAAACCCACAACTAGCTCGAGTCACCCCTATTATGGTCTGGTCGTATTCTTAATGGCTCTTGTTGTCCGAATAGAGACAAATGGATCTCAAGCATTGTTGTCTCTTGATGATGTTGTGAGGGATTTGAAAGGTCGGTAGAGGAAACCTTCAGCATCAAAAGGTTTGGAAGGAGGTATAACAACCAGCGTGGCTAAGGAATTAATGCAAACATTCGATGGGTATAGGGAAAAAGTTGGAGATATTCGGTTGGAGGTGATTGAGGAGTTTATCAGCAAAGCCACGAGACTTCCATAGACTGGTCAGAAGTGGTTCAAGAAATTGAAAATCGAAGAAGTGCCAAGGAATTTCATGACCTCGAGAAAGATTGATTGTTGTGAGAGAGGTATTCCTGTTTATTTGCTTAAGGTTAGAAGGCATTGTCTCTTGTTAGTTCTTAAATAGTTTGTGACCCGTGAGAAATTCGTTATGGCCTAATGTTTCTTTATCATGTGAGGTTCCTTATGCACTTTATAGGTTTCCATATGAAAGTAATGGATTTTGATATTTGAGGATTCTGTGCAAGATGTCGAAGAGGTATAAAAAATAGAGCTTTAAGTCTAGTCTCTTTCACCATGGTTTAATTAAAATACTTTTGTTAAATTGTTTGAAAATCCTGGGTGATGAATGGGATGGGTTATTAAACCGAAATGGATTTGCAAAAGTCTTTCCTGTAGAAACCACTATTGTGGATGGACCACTGATAGGGAAACCATTTGATTGTTCAAGTAACAAGCCAGGATTTCTGAAGGAAGCCACAAGTGACGAAGGCATTACCCGTCAGAGTTTTATATGGGCAACAGATGGTGCCAAATTAACTCGAAACCCCTGTGCATGAATTAGTTGTTAGCCTTAAAGCCACCTTAAATTCCGATAGTAAATACCCTCGAAAACAATCAAAATAGAAGCAAGCAGTGTTAGGATTCTGAAATAAAAGGGTTGGTCGACTAATCTCGAGAAATTTGAGGAATTGATCTAAGCCTCATTTGAACTCGATTGACCCGATCGAGGAATCAAAGAGATATGAATCGAGAGTGAAATTTTCTTCACAGAGGAAGACCTAGATCGTCATAAATTAGAGCCTACTCAACCACATGACTTTGTTAGTAATCTCCCACCATATCTCAAATATAGAAAGGGGTTTACTGGTATTAAGCTCAGTCAAGGGATGACAACAGTTAGTGTTGATGTTCTTGCACCCAACTATATGCTCCCTCGTGGTCCTCCTTACGTACCATGAGGTGTGCCGCATTGGATTGAGAACGATATATATTGATATCCCCATTTTACAAATAAAATTAAAGCTCACAAACCACAACGAAATTACTCATAAAGATTCATGATCGAGCAAATGAACAGGGACAAGCCAAGCATCTTAAAAAGAAATGCAACATTGTGATAAATAATGTAGACAGTGTGAAGGCCATTATAAATTCTAAGATATCTTGATCCATGTTTAGTTATTGGTTAAATGGTAAAAAGAATTTTTCCTCTTATGCAGTCATGTTATTTTTGAATAAAATCGGTTAAACTTAGATTTATTTTACCAATATAAAGGTAGCTCTGAGAATCGAGAAGATTCTGTAGCCAAGTAATTTCTATATAAAATTTAGTAATTATTTGTTAATAAATTATCTAACTGATTTCCTATTTTGTTTTAGGGACATAGGTATATCTAATCATCTTGCGATCTTATGGGATGGGGAGACATATTTGATCTAGTTGGTTAGTATCTCCTTTTGTTTATTTTGTAAATAGGAAAAAACTTATAGAATTTTAAAGATATAATTTGATCGGTTAAACTTAGATTTATTTTACCAATATAAGACTGGCTACAGAATCGAGAGATTTTGTAGCCAGGTCATTTGCATATAAAATTTAGTAATTATTTGTTAATAAATTATCTAACTTGTTCCTATTTTGTTTTTCAGGACATGGTATATCTAATGCTGATCTTATGGGATGGAACATGTTCGATCTAGTTGATTAGTATCTCCTTTTTGTTTATTTTGTAAATAGGAAAAAACTTTCATAAATTTTAAAGATATAATTTGATCATGAGTGGTTGTAGGCCCTCCATATTTGTAATGTTTTGATCTTATGAGATCTGATCCTATCTTAGGAGATAGGAAGTTTAGATTTCAAAAAAACTCTTTAAATACTCTCTATTTTATAAATGAAGGGCATCTTGGCCTGGAACCAAAGATGGACGAATGATTTCCCAGGACTTAATGAAACAGCGTACAACATTTTGGCTTTAGTCCTTTGTTAATGGTGTTTCATTAATGTTTCGTTTTATTTAATTCTGGTACATTAATATGTCTTGTATCTTTAGACTTAATGATATGTTATGTTTCAGTATGTCTATTTTATAAATATCGTTCATGATTTGTTGTTCCAGATATTGACACTGTGATCATCTTTTCAATTTGAACATTAGGATTTCTCTTTAATGCTTAATTGAACAATGAAATGAATATATTACACTCGGATTTATCTGACTGTAATCAGTTGCGATCATAAGATCACATAATTAACATGTGTTCCCTGTTCTGTTTCTAAAATCCTGGCTGCCAATACATTCTATGAGTTTATTTGAAACAGTTTTAGTATAAGTCTATTACAGATTTATCTCGTAGACATGGCTACTGGATGCTCTTGATTCATACAGAGCTGCGGATACACCAGACAAACTAATATTAGGTTAGCTTTTTGTGTTTTTTCTAATTTCTGTCGTTTATATATATTAGCGGAACCAGAAAGTGTAGACTGGCTTTGACTACCTGTACATCTGTGTTTCAAACTTTAATTAATTCAAGTTCTGTTAGATTTATAGAAAGAAAACAAAAAAATATTTAAATGTGCTTTCTTTATCTGCTTCTCAAAAGCAATTATTTTTACCTTGATTTCGTAAGTTTCTAGTAAAACTTGCAATCTATAAATGTTGTTCATAAGTGAGATTTTTACGTTTTCTTTTTCTACGCAAACACATTTACAATAGTTGTATCAGAGTATATATATATATATATTATAGTTTTTTAACATTAGTTAGTTATCCCTTTTTTTTTAGGACTTTAAATTGGCTAACGTAGCCATTAAACCCATCAGAACAAGTTACACCAAACGGCTTGGGTTACTTAGACAACCCTGGACTGGACTTGTTTTTCCAGTCGACGAACAATCAAATTTGCCCATCAACAAATGACACTAGAAGGAGGGCATGATTGCAATTGATGGCACGTGGAAGTCATTAGACTCCTCCCCCACACACTCGCTCCCATGTAGTAACACGTAGTCGCTCAAACAACAACATTACTTTTGAGACAACAACTACCTCAAACGACAATCTTGAGTTTCTCGTTGAACCAATAACACCAGCTCCTCAATGGGCCAACGTACAATAAATTGTTCGTCAGTCACTTATAAGGACACACAGTGCTTTGACCCATATCAGACAACTTGGTAGGACTCTCAATCAACCTTTAGATTTCTCGGATATCCCAGAACAACTTGAAGGCACTGGTCTGCTTGTAAACCCTTTGGAAGATAATACTACAGATCATGTTGAAAACCCTATTCTTGGAGTTGGAGGATCCAATATCCCACCTTCCCCACTTGGTTCGTCTCCATCCTCTTCGGGAAGAGAGTCATCTGACGAAGGTAGTTCATCGTATGAACCATCCAAGCCTTCGACACCACCTATACCCATGGAAAACCAAAACAATCCCACCAGACCCTTGCTTGATCAAGATGTTGTGGCTATACCTGGACCTCAACACCCATTGCCAAAACACCCGGAGAAATGGTTACCTAAATTTGATTCGAATTCTAAACAATTCGCCAAAGATCACATAAAGAAGTTTATGTTGGCCATTAGACTCTGAAGTGTAGAGCATCAAGACGTAGTATGCAGACTCTTTCCTTATACATTTGAGGGTAATGCCTCCACATGGTGTTTCACCCAACAACCCCATACCATTGTTTCTTGGGACAAATTCAAAACCTGTTTCTTAGAGAAATTTGGAGACGATAAATCCCCTGAAGTCTTGGTTATGGATCTCTCCAGCCTAAAAATGAACCCTAAGGAGAAAGTAAAAGATTTTAACCAAATATTCCTTATGTTAAATAATCGAATTCTCGCAGATTCAATGCCTGCTGAGAGTCTAATTGTTGCATATTACACGAAATCTCTACATAATTATATAGAAATTTGGGTTAAAAGGTCTAAAAAATCTACATTGTTGGAAGCCTTCGAGGAAGCCATCCAAATTGAAAAGCATATATTAGGCTTGAAAGACAATCTCAATAGTGAAGCTGAAATAGCTTCATCTTCTAAAAAGAAAATAGAAATCCTTACGAGGCCTCCCAAAGTCAAAGGTCAACCATAAACTTTAGACCTGGAAAGCTTACAGAAAGCTTTTCAAAAACTATCAAATCAAGTCATTGACTTGAAGAGATCAGTCGAGGAGGCAGCCTCAAGCAAAGGAAGTTTTAAACCTCCTTTCAGAAAACCTTTTCCTCCCAATCGACCAAACCAGACCACTGAAGGTCTCAATTTCGAAAGCTTGCAGTACGCTTTGCAAACCATTCTTGAAGCACATGATAATTATGTGCCTCCTGAAAGTTCAGAAGACATAGTTGAAGAAGAGGACTCATCTCCCAATATCTTTAGACACTTTTCTGACAGTATCTTTCAAGCAAACTTTGAAACTGTCCACCCTTACAACACGAGAAACAAAACACAGAGCAAACCGTCTTCTGAAATGAGTAATAATGTGCCTCCAAAACAGTCGAAACAAGTTGAAATAAAACAGAGTTTAGCAGCCCCAGTCTTAGAATACAACTTGATTGAAGATCTAAAAAAACTGAGGGATAATATTTCTGTTTACGAACTTTTGAAATTTCCTCTTATTCTGTAGAAAATGCTTCAAAATATCACAAAAAATAGTAAGAACAACAATCATAGCAGCAAGAAGACTGCAGAAATCAGTTCTAAAACAACCAAAAGGATCCCTACTAAAACAACATCCGAACCTCCAGATAAAAGGGATCTAATTGAAAAATTGTATCAAATGTAGATAAAATTGTTTCAGGGACAGCGACAAAAAATCAGTAGAATTTTGTCGTTAACACTTGTAAAAATGTCCCGCCTTTCTTATTAACTTTTGAAATTTTCAATAGAAATGTACATAATTGCATGGTGGATTCTGGTGCATCATCAAATGTGATGCCTTTATCTGTTTGCCAAAAAAATAATGCAGAAGTTCAACCTTCTAGTCTCAAAATCATTCAGCTCGATCGAACGAACATTAAGGTAATCGGTGAACTTAAGAATGTTCTGGTTAGGTTATCTTCTAATCCCAAGGTTCACCAAATCAGTGACATCATTGTTGTTGACATCCCATAAGTCTATGGTTTATTTTTAAGCAGGGACTGGTCCGAGCATCTACATGGGTACTTTGCCACAGATTGGTCTCATTTGTGGTTACCGGAAAATGTGCAGCCAAATAAGATTAGGATAAACTATGAACGTTATCTCAAGCATACCGTGACAGATCTAAATGATCCAAATGAACCTTTTACTACTAATTCACTTGAAATGCAGGGAATGAACACCTTCTTTGGTAACTTCATGACTGGAATTTCCCCCATCACCGATCCTGGGCAACAATCAGAACTCATGACCTGTACTCAGACACTAACTTTGCCAAATGTGCCAAACACCACTGACAAAGCTCAGATATGGTCACTTTACTTCGAGGGATCCAAATCCAAAGAAGGAGCCGGTGCAGGATGTGTACTCATCGACCCCGCAGGTAATAAGACTTTCATTGCCTGTCGATTAGAGTTCAAATGCACTAATAACACTGTCGAATATGAAGCACTCCTACAAGGGCTTAAGAAAGATCTGGATATGGACGTAAGAAATTTAACAGTGTTTGGTGATTCGAAAATCGTGGTCAGGCAGGTAAGAAACTCCATACATTGCTTGTCACCACATCTCAGAAGTTATCAAACCGAGGTATGGAGTTTGATACAAAAATGTTCAACATTTAACATCAATTCCATTCCTAGATGAAGTAATTCAGAAGTTGATTTATTGGCTAATGTCACTTCTAAACTTTTTCCCGCAGAAGGTCTCTCTCCAAATGCATTTTCGATTGAATTATTGTTCAGGCCATCAATCCCGGACAACATCACCAATTGGAGAGTGTTCGGCAATGACCATAAGATCATTGACTTCTTGCATATGGAGGACACTTTCCAAGGTGCAATTATTGATGAAGGCACTCACAATGAAAACCTCCGCAACTTCAAGGTAATATAAGATCCTAGATCTCTTGAATCGATGTCTGATCTGGTAAATTCTATTCCTAAATCCGTTGTAAGACTAGAAATGTTTTATGATTTGCATGATAAATTTAGAGGGTTAGTTAATTGTAAAATGAACAACTCTTCCTTGACTCATGAAACTATAAATCTAGGGACTAAAGATAATCCTCAAAATATCAATTTGGGAATGGGATGCTCCGAGAAAGAACGATATGCCTTTATAAAACTGTTTAAAGAATTCAGGGATGTTTTTCCCTGGACATATAATGATTTGAAAACATTTGATCCTAATATAATACAACATATCATCCCCATGAAACCACAAACTCAACCTTTTCAACAGAAATCAAGAAAGATGCACCCCAAATTGGAACCCACTGTCAAGAAAGAACTAAATAAATTATTAAACGCAAAAATAATTTTCCCAGTGAGACACACGTAATGGGTGTCTAATCTAGTTCCTATAAGGAGGAAAAGTGGTGAAATTCGACTTTGTGTCGATTTTCGTAACTTAAACCGAGCGTCTGATAAAGATAACTATCTCGTTCCTCCAATGGAACAAATTCTTCAGTAGGTATCTGGTTCCGAAAGACTATCACTGTTAGATGGTTTTTCGGGATACAACCAGGTCCTCATGTTCTCCTTAGACCAGTTAAAAACCACCTTTCGTACCCCATGGGGCACTTATGCCTACAGGAAGATGCCTTTTGGGCTTATAAATGTCGGGGCCACTTTCCAGAGAGCAATGGACATTGCTTTTCGTGGTCTCATAAATCAATCAGTAGTGGTCTATCTTGATGACGTTACTGTTTTCTCCAAAAACAAGAAAGATCACTTGTCTCACCTTAAGGTTGTTCTAGAATGATGTCGAAAGTACGACATATATTTCAACCCTAAGAAGTCAGTCTTTGCGGTGGAACAAGGAAAATTGCTTGGGTTCATAGTGTCCAGTGACGGAATGATCATCGATCCCGAAAGAACTCAAGCCATTACCAAACTTCATCCCCCTTCCTCCAAAAAATCTATGCAATCCTTTTTAGGCCAAATAAATTTTGTCAGAAGATTTGTCCCAAGTTTCTCAGAAATGGTAAGGCCCTTGCAACATTTAATTAAAAAGGATATTCAGTACCATTGGGGACCCCAAGAAAGTCAAGCTTTTGATTTTATAAAAGAGGCAATAATTGAAGCTCCTTCCCTGATGAGTCCTGATTTCTCTCGAGATTTCACCCTTTACACCTTCGCCTCCGACCGATCATATGCTACGGTGTTTGTTGAAGCTAGGTTTGAAAATTTTCACCTTTAAAACTAAATTTTTTCTCTTTCGGGATTCGGGTTTTCATAAGGTATAATCCTCACTATCAGTCCAAAAGACCGGTACTGAAGTCTCGAAAAGTTTTAATTTCTTCATTATAACTAAAGACAAGAGCTCAGATGTTATAAAAGTCTAGATGCACGTTTTGTTAAGTACTTTAAATTGCGATAATTTAAAACCCTAAAGGAGTTAATTAACCATCTTTTTAACCTTTTTGGATTTGGGGTTTACTCAGAACAATATCTCTTCAATACATTTCGAATCACAAAATCTCGATTCCCGATTTCCTGAAAGAAGTGAAAGTCAGTCTTAATCCTAATTAATTAATTTAAACTAATCTCACTACGATTTCGGGATTCAGGGTTTAGTGGTGACATACTTCATGTAGCCGCGATCCCCGAAACCCCGAAATGCGAAGTCCCGACTCAATACGAAAGTTAAGGCTTAAATCTAATCTCATTGCGATTTCGGGATTCGAGGTTTAGTGGTGACATACCTCATGTAACCGCGATCCCCGAAACCCCGAAACGTGAAGTCCCGACTCAATACCGAAGGATCTCCGAAACCCCGAAGCGTGAAGTTGTGACTCAATACTGAATTTTAAAGAGAACTAACTTCATTTCAAAAATACATTAAATGGTAATTAAACTTCTTAAGTACTTTCTTTTCGGCCTCCGTCAAAAGAAGTTTTTTGAATGTTGATTTTAGAATTGCCAAAATATTAATAACGGATAGATCGTGATTTCTGAGACACAAATGCGTATCTCAGAGATATTCTCCGCATTAAAGATATTAAATTCTTGACAGCTACGTCAATACTTTCACCATAAAATGAGTTAAAAGAAAGCTAGAGGTCTGTGTTTTGAAACTTATTTTCGCTTTTTATATCAGAAATAGGATAAGACAGCCGAGCTTTCACACCTCTCTTCCGTGACAAGTTTTCTTTCCAATACAAAGTCATGGCACCAAAGAAGGGACCCAAGAAGAGTGAAGATACAACTGAGATTTCCAGCCCGGAGGGAGATGTCATATCAGACACCACACCACATGCTATCGACTCAATTAAATCATGGAGACAGATTTATGAAAATCTGGACTACGAGATGAAAAATTCCCTTAGCAATTTCGAGAATCACCTTCGGGACATAGCAGAATCAGACCTTCACAAAATTACAACACGCCCACGGCTCATGTCGTACAACGACATGGTCAGTTGGGCTTTGGACAAGGTTGATATTCCGACGAGAAGCATTTAAATGATCAAGGAACCATTATCGGCTCATTCAGACCTGAACATATCTAGGTTATGTACAAACTCTCACCCAATCCTAATTTCATTTACAATGCCGAATTTATAGCTGAATTCCAGAGATAGGAATGCACTGAGGCAGACCAAACTTACCCTGATTTAATCAAAGGTTGGTGGAGATGTCCATCAAAATTTAGGGCCGATACCCACAGAATTTATGCCACAACCTCTTTGAATGAGTACATGGTTTATGTAGCCATGATGTTGTACAGACTCTTCGGCAAAAAGAATCCCTGTCATTTCCCCATAGAATGGGTGCCCTTTTTAGAGGAAGCATTAGAAGGGTATAGTTTCAATTGGGACAAGATTTTATCTGATAATATAGCCAAAGAGATTTCGGATTACAGAGCTGCAAGAGCCCGAGGTCAACCAATGGCCTTCTACATGTCAGCGTACCTCATGGACGCAATTTGTTTTATGACTCCATTTCCCTTGATGAATTGGAGTTGGAACATAACCTTCCCTGAACCGATTCATGAATATCACTCTAAGCTATGGGAAGAAAATGAAAAAAAATCGTTTTACGAAATTTGCCATTTCGTGGTGATACCCATGCATAAAATGTTTTTCGGCTGTGACCCTCCTCGCATTTCTGAAGCAGTTTCAAATAACTTCAAGCAAATAGCAGACTGGTTCATTGAAGAAAGCTTCTCCTACATCAGGGTTTATGGGTGCTCAACCCCCCCTCACACGCTTCCAAAATTCCTCCCGGATACACTAGTGTGTAGGGAAGTGGCACACCAAATAGTAAAAGGTGGTATTGGAATAGAGCTAAAGGCAACTCAAAAGAATTCATGGCCAATCTTCCCTGTGCACATCGGGAAATTTTCATTACTAAATTTGGGACATTCTAGGGTGGAAGCAGAAGCACTTGAAGAAATGAAACTGGTAAATATTGAGTACAAAAGGCATGACCCTTATCAATTAGTGAATAAACACTTGATACACTGCAATATGAAAGCCTATGAACATGAGGAGTCCCCTTGGGACGAC
>SNQJ01S0241159.1:0-13489 GCA_010110895.2 Picea sitchensis
CTTCGGCCTGTGGTTGGGTGACGAGGGTATCGTCAATGGTAAAACGAGCACACCATCTTCTATATTCTAACATAGGCATGCTTGATAGGACCTATAAAATCTTCAATAAGTTGTCCTAAGAAATTGATGAAAGGATTTATTAATGAACATTTGAAATTATTAGTGGATAATCAGAGTTTGTTAGCTTTGTTGTCAAATTTTGAGTTAAAATAGGAATAATTGGCTACCTAAGACTCTCTGTGAGGAGATCAAGCCAAGTAGACAAACTGTTGAGCAATTATAGGTAAGTTGTTTTCTAAAATTAGAACTCCTTCATTTATGGAAGGAAGTTGTTAGTTTGTTAGAGATTTTTCTGGTTGAAATTCGAATTAGGGGGAATAGGGCAGAGTGGGAGGCAGAGGCGGTACTGAGATTGAGAGTGGGTGCTTAATGAAGATACAGAAGCTCTGTGTAGCTTAAAAAAAACCAGAGAAATTTAGTGAACTGTTTCCCAGTCATTTCTGTGTGAGTGGATTTAATACGAGTATTAGTATTATTTTCCTATGACTGGAATCGTGATTTTCACTTGCAGATTAGCTATTAATGGTTGATATAGGAAAATCATTGTTTTATATAGGAAAATCATTGTTTTATTGAATGTGTGAATGAGTTTCTATTTCGCACTAGTATAGTTTCTGAATACAGTTAATAGCACCCAGATCATCTGCAGACCGAGTATCGTGGTTGTTTCATTGCGCAGGGTCGACAGAAATCAGAGGAGTTCTTCACGGTCCAGCGCACGGGTTGAGGAGTCTTGATCAGAACCCAAATTGAAACGACAGGCCATATTTCACTGCGCTCTTAAAATAGCCCGAGAGCTAACTGCTAGTTGGGGGCCACGAGGATACCGGTGGTATTAGCTAAGACAGGTCTCTTCTTTGTGTAGATTGCGCCCAGGTCTAGTAGTTTTTTTTAATACTGTTTTCAGTGAGTGCGTTTGATTACTATGTGTGAAGTTTAGCACTTGGTTGTTTACTTTGGGACTGCTATGTAAAGCAGACTTTCATCAAATTTTTGTGGTCCCACCATATTGGGTAAACATTTAGTCAGTTGACTAACAGAGCTAAAAGAAAACAAAATTCATATTTTGACTTGTTTGGTTTGTTTCACATTTCTGCCATCACACTGTATGAGTTTGTTAAGGCAATTTGCATATCTATATACATACAAACCACCAGTAGTTTCATAAACTCTGAGATTCGATCTTTTTTTTTAACTCCTTGTTTCAACTCCCTCTGCTATTCTCCCAAGAGTGGGTAGTAATTTTGTACCTCTGCATTTTTTTAGACGGTAACCACCGCAAATTTCACATGTGAATGAACTGGATTGTTTCAACTAACATCAAACTTCCAAATCTTTGGTAATTTGAGTTTGATATAGTTTATAATCTTAAATTGCTATATTAATTAACATGAATAATGTAAGCTAGCTATAAACATTTAAGACATGAATTAGAGTTATTCAATATCTTAGTACTGGTGTATAAATATCCATGTTTATTGACTAAGTACACTTAATTCATATAACCTTGAAAATATTAAAAATGGCATCATTGATAGATTCAATTGATTTTTTTTTTTTTGGCAATTTTTTGGCTTGAGAAACAGCAATGATTCAATTGTTTTTTTGGCAATTTTTCTTATGATTTCAGGCCCTACATGGTCGGGAATTTGTAGAAGCTCCCTGCCTGTCAAGGAGCTTCTGCAAGCTCCTAGATAGACAAGGAGCTTCTACAAGTGCCCAAAGAAAAAAGGAGCACCAAATCAGGCTCCCAAAAAGACACCCAACAAAAAGGGAGCATTTTGTGCCAGCTCCCAAGCTCCCAACAGAATGGGAGTGTTTTGTACCAGCTACCAACAAAGAGGAAGCATTCGATACCAGCTCCCCTACTGGGAACAGAGAAACGCTGCGTACGGGTTCCCATCTCCTGGGAGCAGTATCCGTGCAACTATGAATAATTCTCATTAGCACCTTCATTTATCTGGGCTTCTCCCTAACCAACTGCCAGGCACATCCATTAGCATATACACCCTTAATATAAGTTCCTTGGGTTCTGCAATTATATCTGATAAAAATGGCTTCTTTGCAGGCTTCCAAAAACAGCATGAAGTTCTGAAGAAGATAGAGAACACAAAGAAATGGCGTACCACTACAGACGAAGAAAAGAAACTAGATGGCATGAATAAAGCAGGTTTGGCTGTCTCAAAATCAAAATAGATAGAGGTTTCATTGTTTTAAAGATGGCGTCCCATTAAAGGACAGAACTTTAGCACACACAACAGCCAGCTGACTTGGTGTCCTCCCCTAAAGGGATAACAAAATCAATGTTCGAGTATTGCCAATATATAGCGATATCAGCGATATTTGGCAAGACTTTCACATCGCCAATATACTCGCCCTGTAAAATAGCAATTTTTTGAGCAGTTTGAATATATCACAATAGTTTTAAAATATTGCGATATATCGGTAATATATCACGAGTCAATAGAAAATATCGTCAAAGGCATAATAATTTGCCTATAAAGTCCAAAGTTTTCATTTTTTTGCTCATTTTAAAAAGAAGCAGGGGATTGATAGCAAAGAGGTTACTCGCCATCTTCCATCGAGTTTTAGGGGGTTTAAGAGGGGAAACTGGGTGTTTTCATTGCCATTAGCGGATTTGTTGTGGAGTGGGGATTGATTCCCATCTACTGCTATCATATTTCCGAGTATGTGTTAAAATTTCAGCATATATTACGTGGAAAAATGTCCATTAAATTTGCCTCTTCTTCCCGATTTTTAATGGAAGATTTAACGATTATGTAAGTATTTTTTAAAGGAAGATTTAACGATTATGTAAGTATTTTTTAAAGGAAGATTTGACACTAATTTTGTATTGCAGAACTCTTTTATGTTCATTTCCATTTCTTTTTGTGCCCTAGGTTTGATCACTGCCCTACGAAAATGCGAAAGGTATTGACCCATTACGGGAATATGGTGAGCCCATTGACTCGCCTAGGACTTTCACCTGGTAATAGTAAACTCCGTTGGTCACATGAGTACAGCAATATGTCTTCAAGGGGCTTGAACGCGGCTCTGAGCACTGAAAGTGCATTGATTTAACCAATTGACCACAACGCTTTTGACTCGTTTTTAATAACCATTGCAGTTTTTGGAATTAATTATATTGATTAATCTGCTTGAGAATCCACCGTCCAGGTATTAAATAAAACCGCCATTGAAGGTACTGATTTATCTTTCTACAATATGCACATTGCCTCGTTTTCTTTGTACTGATTCCAAAAACCAGTATTCTAATCTTGTCCATTCAATGCAAAATTTAAAATAAAAGTCCAACCAGATTTTCACATTAAATTATGAAGGATTGAAGGTTACCAATTGTTGCAAGAGAGCCCTCATGCCAGGACAAACGTGTTTGGGCTCCACAGCATCGAAACGAGGAAAGGGTCCCTCTTGCAGCAGAGGGTTTTCCTCCAATATATCCACTACTCCAGCCATTATCTGCACCTCGTTCAGACTCGAACTCGCGCAACGGGTACTGGAAGAAAATGTTCTTTTGAATCTGATGCCAGCTGAAGGTCTAGCAGCAGTGAAAATGGTGGTGGAAGACTTCACAGAGCAGGAATATGAAGCGAACAGCCTCCGAGAGTTGAAGAAAATAGAGGAACGGGTCAAGGGTTGCCAATGAATGCAGCCGGGAACGACGCGATACAAGCGAATAGGAGAGATTCGTGACGCCATTGCATCGTATAATTTTTAAAACCCACTTCGTTCCCCCTTTTGATTCCCAAGAGCAAAGGTACATAGCCCGCGCTCTCGATTTTTTTGTCTTTTAGATAAGAGTGAGTCCTTTGGTTGGAATTCGTTGAGTTGGATAAATGGGATATATATATATAGGAAGATGACAAAGATGGTTGAATATGTATTTAAGTTGTGTGGTTTTTATGTGTTTGGGAAAAATCTAAGTTTAAAGAAGATATATAGAAGTATTTTGTTTGTAGATCATATAGATGAAATTCATGTTACATGACAGAGTATTTACTTGTGTCATTCATGGGAAGATTGTTGTATTCCAGGGTGATCATACAACAGGGCATACAACACATACAATGTAAGAGGTGCATTCGACTATTTATATCCTCACCTATATATCCAAGGGGGTTGGAACTCATTGTGAGAGGAATAAGGAGATTTTCACCATTGATTAAAGTTCAATTTTAGTTCAATGTTTGCAAGGGCTCTTCAACCTCTTAAGGTTGCCATGGGATATTTGAAGATAATGGCTAATTGTACTATTCATTTACTAAACAAAATAAGGTTTTTCAAGAATCCATGACCTTCAAATTCAATACCTATATAGGGGATAGTCATTTTTGTTCTAATTTTTTGTTAGGATAACATACATCAAGAGGTTATTTGACATCGACTTGGTCTAATGCACTATAGTCATGTGTGCTTTCTAGTTTGTTTCTTTAATGTGCTTTATTCATCGATCATTGTTTAATTTTATGCTTGGGTGATTCAATGGTACTTGTATTATTGGGATTCATGACATTCAATATATGTCTTGTCACGTACTTGGTCCATGATCTTTATTTGAAGAGAATGGAGAGTCGCTCGTTTGCCATGACGGAGAGTAGAGTATTGTATTAGATGTAGCATTTCTTTTGTTGCGCAATGATACAATGATTTTATTGCCTTATGGATGTTTCCATTTTGAGGGTTTTACCTATAAATCTTGTCTTATCTATCTTTTCTTTGTGTGAGTTATTTCTATATGGTGTTCATTCTTGTGAGTTACCCACTTGTAATTTGCACATGGTAATTTTCCCTTGTTGTTTGGCTTCAATATATCTTTCTTGACCTTGGTTTCTAATAGGCTCATATGACCACTATTTGGTGTGATAGTCAAAGTGCCATCTATCTTTCCCAACATCCAGTGAAACATCGACATAGTAAGCACATTGAGATACACATACACTGTGCTCAACAACTTATTCATGATCAGGTTGTTGACTTGACATTTTGTCATACAAACGAGCAAATTGTTGACATTTTCACGAAGCCCCTGATAGAAGAAAAATGTATTCATCTTCGAGCTATGTTGGGCATGAAGGAAAGTTGTCGTTAAGGGGGATTATGCATAATGTCTCCTTCCTTCTCCTTGGTCATTTCTTAAATCCTTTGTCCTATCCCAAGTGGTTTTTAAGAGGGGAAGTCGTAATGTTAGACATTAGGAGGTTATTTAAGACCAACTTGGTCTAATGTGTTATAGTCATGTGTGGTTTCTATTGTGTTTCTTTGATGTGCTTTATTTGATGGTCATTGTTTCATCCTTTGCTTAAGTGAACTAATGGTGCTCATATATTAGGATTCAAGATAATTGATTTGTGTCTTGTCCACTGATTGGTCTGTGATCTCTATTTAAAGAGCGTCGAAGGCAACTTGTATGTCACAATTGAGAGTAGAGTATTGTGTTGGATGTAGCCTTTCTTTTATCGAGCAATAATACATTATTTCTATTGCTCCATAGATGTTTCCTTCTTCAAGGGTTTTACCACGTAAAACCTATTGTTTGCATCTTTGATTTGTGTGATTTGTTTCTCTATAATGTTCGTATTGAAAATGTGTTGTATTCTTTATATGTAAGCTATGCATTTGGGTGACGAGGGGGTAGGCAATCTGTTTTTGTGCTTTTTATTCAACCAATGGTTTCAATCCATTGTAATATAATTCCAGTTAATGGATTGGAGTTGTCATATAATCTCGGTTAGCAAATTATGGTTAATTGATGATGCATAATAATTGTGAATACAATCTTATAGAGAAAAGTATGGATTTGAGTTTGATGGTTTTCCCAACAAGGGTTTCCAAGTAAACCTCTTATGTACTATGTGTGTGTGTGTGTGTGTGTGTCGTTGTTTCCTTGTGTTTTAAGATTCTATCATCTATCTTCTCTTGCACATGTTTATCAAACTCTTCATTTGGTATCAAAATGAGGTTATAGGCTTAAGAGGGATGTCTTTGTTGCTAGGGTTTAGCTCGTTCTTTGAAGAGCAAGGGTATCTTAGGTCTACGATAAACATAATCTTAAGTGGAACCTTTGTGCAAGTAATTCTTGTGTGAAATAAAGTGGGGAGAACTCCAAGAATAGAGATAGAGAAATTTAACAACTTGAGCTTCAAGTTATGGATGTTGAAGATGGAAGATATTCTTGTGGAAGGAGATGAATGGGTGGTTGAGTTAAAAAACAACCCATGGGTATGGAAAATGAAGACTGGGAAAAGTTACGTGGCAGGTTAAGAGTATTATCTGATTGTGTCTTTCAGGTTTATTGTTGTTGAATGTTTTAGGAAAAGTCGATACTAAGGATCCATGGGAGAAGTTATATGGATCCATGGGAGAAGTTAGAGATTGCATATTAGTCAAAGTCCTTGATAAACAAATTGTTTCTTCGAAGAAGTTGCACTACCTTGGGATGAATGATGGTGACTCCATGACAAAGCATCTCAATGCTCCTAACAATGTGGTAAGTTAGTTAGCCTATATTGACAATGTGAATGACAAAGAAGATAAGTGTATTGCTTTAGTATGCTTTTTACTAGATTCACGAGGTAAACTAGTTATAGCCATTGGTAGCACTACTAAATCTACATTAAAGTTTGAGCATGTAATTGCATCTTTGATATCAGAAGAAATGATGCAGGAGCATCGTCATCAACGTTCAATGAGGCCAAGTGGAGGACAACTCAGCCTCTAGCTCGCACATTTCAAACTGTTTTGGATCCCAAGGAGAGTGCATCATCTTATTATTTTGAAAGTATTGAAATTAAAAGCCCTTTAATGTTTTGAGGCTTGAGCCATTGTATGAGATCGTAGGAGATTGTAATTGCCTTAATTAGCTATAGGATTGTACATATATCGAGCATCGACTCATATCTGGGTTGTAAATATCCATTTATTGTAATAAGCATTAGTGGTAAAATGCTTTAATTATGATGTGAAAGCACTAGAGTAGTCAGAAGGGAGGCTCAAGAAGCCCCTCCATGTATAAATATATATAATATGTGCCCAATTGTTGTTGTTGTTGACAAATCATTGAAGGGTTGATGAAAAGAAGCTGGGAGCTGTAAGAACATGTGTAAATATTTTCTAAACGAATATAATAGAGAAGAATTGCTTTAAAATCTCTGCACATGCTTACCTTTGAGTAACTGGGTAATGTTATGCTACTTTCTTTTTGTGTTTTATATGCATGTGTGTACATTTCATGATTGAGTGAATGAACCTGTAATGCTTTATAAGTTTCAATTGTTTCTCTTATGAAACACTAGTGCAAGGAGTGCATAGTGGCCACGCAAGGAGTGCAAAGGCAGAGTCATTTTCAAACTTGATAGCTCAAGAGAGATAGAGTGAATTGTACAGAGTGAGTGCAAGGAGTGCACATATACTCGTATGAGTATAAAAGCTCGAGAAGACCCTTGCAAGGTGTGCACAGGGCCAACACTTAGTCAAGTGTTGAAAGATTCTTAAGGAGGACGAGCACAAGGTGTGCATGGAAGGTTTTCATAAACCATTAAGTTCCAAGGAAACTTTGTGCAAGGAGTGGCAGAGATTCGAATCACTTAGAGCGACAAAGCTTAGGAGAAGTAGCGCAAGGTGTGCGTCGGAGCCTAAGTATTTTAAATTTGACGAAGCTCAGGAAGGATAGCGAGATTTAACTCTTGAAAGGAAGAATTATTTTCATTTGAAGGACGAGTGGACGAGATCCGCTCAGGGAGGAGTCAAATATTTCATAATTGTCGGATCTGAGGAAGGAGCACGACCTTTAATCTACCAAGTCCTTCGAACTTCATTGCTCCGAAAGTTTCCAAGTGTTTGTTGTAAAGGAGGCTGAAGTCCTGAAGCTGGAGTGCATCTTGGTCGTTGATAGTGAGTACACGTGTCTGTAGGCCAAGGGTGGTTCGATGATCTTGCACTCCGGGAGAAGTTGATAGATGGTTGCGCCAGGTGAAAATTCTCCGAAATCCCGGAGCCCAAAGTAAATCTCGGTCGTTAGTAGACGGGGGACACGTGGTAACAGATCTCGGAGTCCGAATATCTAACACTTCAGAGGAATTTGGGTGTGAGTTAGCTCGGGTTGAAAACTCCCGAATGCCGAAGTCGATCCCAACTGCCCGATTGTGTGATTGCGCGGACCATTGATTGAGATCCTTCGCGAGTTCGTGACTTTGACACTTTGGAGGATTTGAGGTATTTGGGTGTGAAAATCTCCAAAGCCCGGAGCGTGGAGTAAATAAAGATCATTGATCTGAGGTGGACGCCAGCGTCCAATTTGATAGTTCGGAGTTCGGTACTCCAGAAGCATTGTGTGTTGTAGGAGAGAAGACTCTCGAAGCCAAGAATCTCGAAGCCTTTAAGAGATGTAGATCTATGCACATAGTTCGAGCCATTGATTCCCATCGTTGTTTGGTTGTCCGCGAATTCGACGTTTGGGAGAATCCCATTGTGTTGTTGTTAGAACTCTCGAAGCTTGGAGCTCTGAAGTGGCAGAGTTCCTATTGTTTAAGAGATTTGGCCCACGGACTTGGTCCGAGGTCACATGGATTTCTCCATTGACTGGATAAAACCCTTGCGAACTTGAATTCGCACGCATAGGAAAGGAAGAAGACATGTGGCACATTTTTTTTTAGGGTTCAGAGGGGACCCGAGGGCTAATTCAACTCCCTATTGTAAATGATGCTAGACCATGAGGTCGCGCGAGCCCCAGGAGGTCGCGCGAGCCTCAAGAGGTGGTGGGGGTTTGCATCAAGAAACGAGGAAAAAATCCATGGAGGGTCTATCCAAGGATGACTTGTTTGTGAGAAGTTGTCCATAAGATATAAATAAAAGTAAGTTTGAGATGAAACAAAATCTAGAGGGAGCTCCAAATCTCTCAAAACAATTACAAGTAAAATCTCAAAATGCAGTAAAGTTGGGCATTTGAAGAAGGACTGTAGATCTAAAAATATTGATAAAAGTAAGGGATCTAACGATGCACCTTCCACATAAGCAAAATCCTCCACACAAAAAAGGAGGTTATGTGTACTTGGCATCTTCAAGTACACACTTGGATCATGATGCATAGTTGATTGATGATACCATGGGAAGCTAGTAATAGATAGGATCCATTCCCTAGAGAAGGAGAAAGAGAAGGAAAGGACCCCTATAGGGAAGGGTATCTACTTATATGTATATTTGCAAGGGAAGGGAGATCTAGATTGGCCTTTCTCAATTCGTTTGATTGACCAAGTGCCTCATTTCATTTACCTTGGGAGCTTCCTTTCACATGATCCCTCACAAGATTGGTTTTGTAAATATGAAAAGAATAATGGAAGTGATGTCCTCTTAGGAGATGATTGAATGACCAAAATCATGGAACATGGAAAGATCCAACTATTGCTAAAAAATGGAAGGTTTGAAACCCTTTATGGAGTTTTACATATTCCAGGGTTTGTTATAACTTGATATTTGTGAGTAAGACAAGTGATGGAAGTGTGTAGACAATATTTGAAAAAGATAACTACAAAATGGTTTGAGGAGCAATGGTGTCAAAAAGAGGAGTTAGAATTGGAACATTGTACAAGCTCAAGGAAACCATTATGAATGAATGTGACAATTATGTTGTACCTAATGTGAGATAAGAAGTAGAAAAGAACCTTATTGTCCTCGAAGAGAAGACCGTGCATTGGCATCAAAGATCGAGACATAATGTAGATAAGGGTCCTTAAGCTTTGCATAATAAAGGTATGATTGAAGAAATTTGTTATTGCTCTTTAGATTTTGATTTATGTGAACATTGAATTTATAGAAAACATAATTAAGTTAGATTTCCATTTGGTGCTATAAGAGCATAAGGGATTCTGGAGCAAATACACAATGATGTGTTTGGACCAATGTTTGTTCCATCGTTGTGTAAATCTGTGTACTTGTTTGACAAAACCTATTGTTTGTATCTTTGCACTTGTTTGACAAAACCTATTGTTTGAAAAGGTCGTGCTCCTTTCTGGTAGTACCATTTTTTCTAACCAGGTCAAAATTACAACTTTTTTCAAGCATGGCCTTAAACAATAAAATAGTTGCTCAGAAAAAATCTTAATATCAACACCTAAATAAAAACTTGGTGCTACCTAAAGAAAATGTTTTTTTCTAAACATTAAAATTATAGTTAATTACAACTTAATTGAAACTGTGGCCTTGACAACAAATCCCTATGCAAATAAAAAGCCCAAATTTTGATCATAAATAGTCAATTGAAAATTTATTTACTAACTTTTTTTTTTTAATTTACATTAAAAAATAAATAAAAAGAAAGGAGAAAATCTTCACAATTTTTTGTTTTTTAAAATGAAGAAAAAAACACATTAAAAATATATATATTCAAAACCCAAATTAAAAAAAAAAAGGTGAAAAAAAACTATATATATATTAACAATAATCTATTATTAAGGTCACGACCAAGCGAGACACCAAATTGGTGTATAAGACCTCCTTCGCCCAACGATTTTGACTGGTAAAGTCTACGAAGGTATACATACCCTAACCCCCTTAGGATTTTAATTTGTAATCTCTTATGAGGAAAGACATGTTCTTAACCATTAAAAAAAAATCCCTTGAAATGTGAAAAAAAAAAAACCAGATAAAAACCCCAAAAAAATACTGCAAAACAACAAAAAAAGAAACACAATTTAAAGAAAAAAAATTAAAAATACTAAAACTTTATATTAAAACACACACACACACACACACACACACACATATATATATATAAAGAGGTTCTCGCTCCCATCAAGATCCACCATGTCTGATGATGACTTTTTTCCCTTAGTCCGGATTCGGGGCAGATCCTTCCTGGGGAATTTGAGTTTATGTGTCGAGCCGGTTCTCCGGCAACCACCTTTTCCCAGGGCACACAGACAGATTTTATCCTGGATGATTGTCTTGCTTGGTCTATGCCTGAACTGTCAAACTCAGAGTCGGACCCTCCTTCAGGTGCAAAAGTTTCACGGTTCAGGCACAACAAAAAAGGAATTAGATCAAAATCCGGCTATGTAAATTTCATCGTAGGAATTGACATTCCTGTCTCAGACGTCCCGAATTTTCTTGACAAAGCTTTGGTGGGGCGTTTTTGCGGGCGGATGGCGACTCGCGATTCAATTTTGAGCTAGCTTGAGTCCAATGGAAACCTATTATAGGTTTATGTACCGAACTTTCATCAACTCTCTCGCGGTTGGCATTTGTTTATGGTTGTCTCTGTTTAAGATGAACAATCCTTATTGGATTGTGTTCGGAATTGGGGACCTAATGGATTAATTCTACAAAACTGGGATGTGAGCTTTAATGCCGAAGATATGGGTTATTTTTCCTAGTCTTCCTCAGTTTTTTTGGCAAAATTCCATTATGGAAGACATTGATAACAAAATTGGGTCCTTTGTTTCTCTCGAGGCAGACTGGGACACCAAGTTCGATCACCGTTGTGCCAAAATACAGGTAGAGCTCGATGTCAAGGACGATCTTTATGGAGTTATCACACTGGACTTATTTGGTAGTGTTTGGACTCAGCGATTGGATTACTGGAAGTTGCCCTTTCGATGTTTTACGTGCCGCCAAGTTGGTCACCTTGCACAAGATTGTCCTCGGGCGGGAACTTCTCGGCCTTGTTATAGAAAGGTCTAGCAAAAAGAGGACTCTTCTTTAGATGCAGAAAAGCCTTCAGCTCCCTCTCCAGACTTCCAGAACGTGGCCCAACAGGTCCCTCTTCTATGTACAGAGGCCGAGGCTACTTCCCCAACGGCTCAAGATATGCCTCTCCTCAGCTCTTCCTCTCTGTTTTGTATTGACAATCCTCCTCTGGTGGAAATGTTGGACAACTCCAATTTTCCATCCTCTGGTTGTATTGTTTTGGAAGTCCCCCTTCCCGTGCCTTCGGCTTCCCCTATGCTAGCCTCTCCCTCTCAGGAAGAAATTATAAGCCCACGTTCTAGGGTTATGGCGGACCATGCAGTTTCCCCTAAAAAGTCAGGTCCCTACACAAATTTACGTCCACATCCTAATCCAAAGACTAGCCCTAGGCCTTCCTCAAAAGGAGGTCTTGCAAAAGATCTGCCGCCTAAAATCACCTTGGGAAAAAAATCCTTTATTTCCAAAGCACAAAGCCAAGCCTCTATGGAGGTCCACGCTGGCAAACAATGCACCATTCAACGGGCCCTTGGAGAAGTTAGCGGCCCTAGGAGGGGCTCCTCATGATAATTCTCTCCCTAAATATAAGGGGTTTGGGGGGATCCCCTACTCAATTAGCCCTCAAACAGTTATTTCAAACCGTTTCTCCGGAGGTTCTTTTTCTTTAGGAAACAAAGGTGGTTGGTTCCTGGGCCCAAGAGGTCCTCTCCAGGTGGTTAAAAGATTGGTCATTTGTGACAAGTGACTCCATTGGTTTGGTCGGGGGACTTTTGACTACGTGGAGTTCAAAGTTGTCTCTTTCAGATGTTGCATGTTTTCCTTCTTATATTAAGACTACTTTAGAGGATTCAATGACATGTGTTGATTATACTCTTATAAATACTTATGGCCCGTTTGTGGAAAAAAAGAATTTTTGGGAACCCTTTTTTGCTAAAGAAGTCATGAAGTCACAAAACTTGACAGTGGGTGGGGATCTAAATTTTACCCTCTCTGGGAATGAGGTCTGGGGTATATCTGTCAGAACAGACCCTCTTGGCCCTTTTATTCATTCTCTCCTAGAAGCTCGTGGTTTGGTGGATGTTCAACCGACAAAGTTGGTTCCGACTTGGAGAAACAATCGTAAACAGGAGGGGGCAGTGGCAAAGAGACTTGACAGGTTTTTGGTCTTGAACTCTTTATTGATTGGGCCTATAAGGATTCGTTCATCGATCGAAACCGGGGGCACCTCAGACCATAGGATGATGGTTTTATCTTTGGATCTCCCATAAATAAATCCCCCAACACCATTCAAATTTAATCATGCCTGGTTGGAAGAAGAGGATTATAAAATTATGTTTCAGTCAGTGTGGACTCCTTTGGTGAATTCTCAGTCCCATTCCTTTATGCAGCAGTGGGTTGATAATTTGTCAAAAGTAAAAAAATCCACCAAATCTTGGGCAACAAACTACAATAAGTGTAAACAACAACAACTCAAATCCACGAAAGTTGAGATTTCTCATCTGTTTCAACAAAATGTTTCGGGTATTTTTTTCTGAACAGGAGTTGGAAACCTTAAAAGAGTTGGAATTGAAATGACATGGTCTACTGACGAAAGAAGAACAACTATGGCGCTTAAAGAGTCGGGCCCTTTGGATTCAAGAAGGGGACAACAACACAAAGTTCTTCCACCGTTTTGCTTCCCACTGCAAAAATCAAAATTCGATTATAGAAATTCAAAATGCGGAAGGAATCG
>SNQJ01S0241160.1:0-13489 GCA_010110895.2 Picea sitchensis
CCTGCATTTATCTAGCATTAGCCTTAGACATTCAATATGATTTTTCAACAAACTAAAAACAGTCCAGTCATCAAAGTGTGCTTCTAAAAACTTATGCAAAAATTCTTTGAACGCTTCAACCACCACCCTAGAAAATATGGCTAGGGAATTCTTCAATCCAAATGGCATTATTGTATATTGGTAGGATCCCCACTCTCTGGTAAACGTGGTCTTATGATGGTCCTCCTTGGTGATGCAGATCTGATGGTATCCTGAAAACCCATCTATAAAAGAATATACTTCTTGGCCTCCTACGTTATCAAGCACTTTGTCTGTGAAAGGTGTAGGGAAAGGATCATGTAGACAAGCATCATTCATCTTCCTGAGATCTACACAAATCCTAATCTCACATGTCTTCTTATCTTTCACTACCATGGGGCTAATCCACTCCAACTCTTCGACAGGTTCAATAATCCCTACTTCCATCATTCTGTCGAGCTCAATCTTTACTTTTTCCTTATATTTCGGGTTCAATTTGTAGGGTATTTGCTTGACTGGATTTGCATCTGGTTTCAAAGATATTCCCATTTCTCCCATAGTTCCTTTGATTCCCTTCATATCAGTGAACTTGGTCGAGAACAAGTCCTGATACTCGTGCAATAATTTTGTGATTTTGTCAATGGTAGCAACGTCCCAGTAATCTCCGACATTGGCAAGATTTGGTGTCTGTTATGTCCCAATATTGACTTTCTTTATCTTTACCGGTTGTCCAATGAATGGAAGTTCAACTCCTGGTCCTTCCACATATCTCTGACCTTTTGTTTCTACGATATTCACCTTCCTTGGATAATCGTCTTCATCGACATTGATGTTGTAGTAGGTCTGCAGTTTCTAGAGGGGCGCAGTCCATTCATCCTCTTCTTGCTCCAAAGGGAGGCCAGATGCCTCCTTAAATACTTTATGTCTCACCATCTATAGTGCTTGATCTACAGAAGGAAATTCACTATCAAACAAAAAGGTGGTTATAAAATTATGGATCATACCTTCCCATTTTGAAGTGACAATGAACAACTCTGCTTGAAGGTACCAATTAATCAGGGTGGTATCCAACGTATTGGCAAATCTGTGTACCCATTGTTCTCTAGGAATGTCACTCCAGGCCTCTTTGCATCTTCGTACATGATCCTTTGGGTAGCTTCGACCTGTGTACCATGCTTCACAACTTCCTACTTGTGCTGAAAACCACGCCGTCATCAAAGTTCGACATTGTGTCCAATCTGTAATATTGCTTTTATGTGTCCCCCACCATCTTACTGGTGTGGCTTTCATGGCCTCATCCATTGCCAACAACCTCTGTTATGTTGGTACACTTGTCTCAAATTCTGATAAGAAGTTTTCGAAGGGTTTGAGCCAATCAAAAGTGGGTATATTACTCACTATTGTGCCAATCCAACGAACTTCTCTGGTTAGCCTAGCACATCCTCTTGTAGATACTTCATACATATGGTTCTGTGAGTTCTCCAGTGCTTCTTCTGAGTCAGATGAACATGTACTTTCACTTTGCCAGCTCAGATTCCCATTAGCTGTAGGGGTGATATAATCATGTTGTCTGGAAGTTATTTTGTAGATGTTTTCCAGTTCAAATGCATGGTCCTCTTCTTTGATAGGTTTTGTGTATCGTGGACCCTCATTTGGATCTAAAGGTGAAACGAACCTAAGGCCAACTTTCTCAAATGTCATGCATCTTTTCTTTAGATCAACAATAGTGGAATTGTCAAAGGCCCAATCAATTCCTAATAATGCAGGGTAAGGGAAGCTATCATCAACAATTTCAATTACCTCAAAGTCTGCAAAGGTTCTTACTCCAACGATTTCCACTGGGACATGCTCTAATCATCCAAATGGGCTGACAACTTGCTGATTAGCCATGCGAAGCCTGATAGGGGAATATATCAGCTTGGGTTTTCCCATCAATGCCCAAGTCTGCTTCGTCATGAGATTGACCTCTGACCCTAAGTCGAGGACCACATAGTCTATCTCATACTCTCTTATCTGAGCATTCAAGTGTAATTATTTATTTGTCCTTCTCCTTTTTCCAATTCGGTGCACTGCTCTATTCAGTAAGGGGTCTATTTTTCCTAGTTCATACTGCTTGATTAAATCTTGTAATTCTTGTACAACGCCTTTATCTTGAATCAACTTAACACAAGTGTACAAGAATTCCATGAGTTTGCTTACATATTTCCCTTCTGTTGGTGATGCAGGTAGATCAAACGCTTGAGGCATGCCATATTCTTTGATTTCTGGTTGTCTCTTTGATGAAGATCCTTGATCTCCTTTGAACTCTTTCCTTGCCTCCTCAAATATTTGTCTTTCTTTCTTAGCATCGAATGTTGGGGTATTTTCTGTAGCCTTCCTGACTCCATGGTCATTTTCAGTCTTTCCTTGGACTGCTTTGTCTTCTCCTGTAGCAGTGCCTCCTCTAGTAATAACAATGACTCTAGGGTATACTCCCCGAGGTTCATCATATATCAGTTGTACTTGTGGGTTCTGCTAGAGTCCTCGTCTTTCCTTAAGTTTATCTAGCAGCTCAGGGCATTCCTCTATGACATGATCAAAGGAGTTACAGTAACTACAGGTTGTTCAGGGATTCTGACAATCCCTTGCTAAATGTATTGGATATGCGCAGTTGTGACAGATTAATTTTCTTCAGCCTCGACCCATACCTCCTCCTCCTCCTCCTCCTCTATAGCCACCATGAGGAGTGAAATTTCCTCTCCCCGGAGAGTTGTACTATGGAGTGTTTCCCTCTTGTTGTACTTCACCTTGAATCTTGTATATGTCTCTTGAACTTTCATGCATGAGATCATAAGATCTACAATATCGATCATCATGCCCCACTGATTCACAGAATGTACAATACAAGTTTGTGGGTGTCTGGACATAATTCTTCATGTAGTAGCACTCACCTGGGTGATGCCTATTTTTGCATACATCGCACTAGGGTAGGTTAACATACTTTAAGGGGCTCGGTGCCCCTGATGCCAAGTACTCATGAAATAAGAGACAGTGTTCCTTATCATGGCCTTTCGATCTGCATCTTACACACTAGATATCTTCCCTTTTGTCTTTTCCCTTATCTTTCTTCATATCCTCAACCTGTCAAGACAAACTAGTTAGCTGGCTCATGATCTAGTTAATGCCTGAGCTAGATTCTCCCATTGGTGTTGATTCAAGATTCATGGTGATCTCCAAAGCTTCTGCATGAGATGCAATATTCTACTACATTAGAGGGATCCTTATGTGTGGTAACAACACAACGATGAACCACTCTTTGTTTTTTTCGTCGGGGATCTGAAAAGTTAATCGGCCTGTTAGGGTATTGAATCTTTGGTCGAACTCCCAAACAGGTTATGCTACTTTTTGTTTAATCTATTTTAGTTCCGTAATACACTGTGACTCTGACTTAGGTTTCTTAAACTCTGCAATCAGTGCATTCTTGATCTCATTTAGGGGCTTAGGTTGTGCCAGTCCTTGGACAAGTTTCATGTACCATCTCAGTGCACGGTCCCTTAACGTAGTGTTGAACTAGGTTCTCTTGATGGCCTCATCGGTGATACTTTTAATATTCCATACGGCCTCACATAGAAACCAATGTTGATCTGGATCTTCAGATCCATCTCCTATAAAGATAGGGAGTCTCATTTCATTTTCCATAAAGATGATTAGGGTTCTTGTCTGAGTAGATGATGAGCTACTAGTAACAGTACTCTGAATACTTTGGTGGTTCTGACTATTCTAACTGCTAAGTATTGCTGGGACAATAGGAGGATTAATGTTACTTACTTTAGTATTTCTCATAGTTCCTGAGGTTTCTGGGTCATTTTGGCGCAGTTCCTCAGCTTCCCCTTCTTCTGTTCTGGTGGGCTCTGGATGCTCTTCGTCGATTAGATCTACCTCTTCTCCAGTATAGAAACCCTCTTCTCCTTAGTGTTTCTTAAACAAGTTCTCAAGGTGAACTCCTCAGAATACTTTCCCACTGTGCGTATGTCCTACTTCTATGTCGTTGTCATTGTCTGAGATCTTGAACATTAGCCTTTTCAAGTCCGATCAATCTACTGCATCTTCAATGTGTGTTTTTCATGCAAGAGCGTCTTGGTTCTTAGCTTCAGGAAGTGAAAACGTTTTCCTCTAGGTCCTTTGAAAAAGTATCTCTCGGCTTGGCTATACGATTATGTTTTGTCAACAGCTAACTCAGTGATATACCCTGCAATGGTACTATCAAACCAGTGATCTAATGCTCTAGATACAACGTTTTCGACTCTCTTGACCTTCTGAATCAATGCTGGTGTCCAAACCATAGGAGGTCTAGATCTTATTTCAAATTGTGTGTCAGCTAACCTGGCCAACCACTTGTGTAGCTCCCGATGGATTCCTCCAAAGAAGATCTCGTGAATGTCGGTGAAGATGTATCTTTGTAGCCAATATTTAGTGCTCATTTAAGGGTTCTTATTTTGGTCTTCAGCGAATTCCTTCTCTTGGTCCTCTATCCACTTTTGAATCTCTGTCTTCAACAAGAACCACCTTGACATTTCGATCCCAACAACGGAACCATTTGTTGGCACAGGGGTAGACCCAGGTTTCAGCTCCAAGAGCGCACCAACAAGACCTAGCTACTGGCCCTTTCGCCAGCACCTGCGAATCAGATGCAGTCTCACCCGAAGTATCTATGAGGGGGTTCCAAGATAGAGATGTTTACAACTAGGGGAATATCAAGTGGTTCTTATTACAAAAACAACATAACATGAATTTACCATTCAACTAGCTAGATATATCCTTCAAAGTTATAGATCTGATCTAATACAATGATGGAGATAACAATATAACAACAATAGATCTCAAAGCATCAATCACACACACACCAATAGATGTACATGGTTCACCCTCTCTCTAGGGCTATGTCCACAGAACTGTGCTTATGATATATTAAGATAAATCTTACAGTTTTGATCTATGCTCTTGGCCAGAAGATCCTTTATCTTCTCTCTCTCCTTCTCTCCTTCCTGCACACACATATACAGGACTTGATCTTCACACCTAGTTGAATATCTTACAATACTAGAAGGCTCTCTCTCATAACACTTCTCTCACCCCTAATACAATATTCTACCAATGAACAATAATCAATAACAAGGCAAAGCCACAGTACTGACCCGACCTAGGTCCTCTCGACCTCTATTTATACATTATAATCCCTCATCGATAGCCTCAGGTCGAAACCTATTAAGAACCAAACATCAATATAGCATAGAAAAACCTCAGGAAAAGTACTCAACGCCTTGAAAAAGAGATACTTTCAAATAATAAGCCTCTTCAAGGGGGCAACCTCCTTTTACCCCACTTAAATGTTCAAGTACAAGATGATTCAAAATGAAAATGTCTCCTTGGTATATATAGGAGACTAGGAGGTATAATTACAACTAATCGCCTAAAGACGACATAAATAAAATAACATTACTAATCCAATATGCCCCAATTAAGGGGTAATGAGCCAATATTAGGGCTTAACATGGATGCTTATGTATAAAAGACTCATCTTCCCAAGTGGAATATTCAGCCGATAGTTTCCTCCATTTAATGAGATACTCTGAAATGGATCTATTCCTCAGTTGGCGAATTCTTGTGTCAGTGATGGCTTCAGGCTCCAATATGATTTTTCCTTCCTCGTCAAGTTGGAAATATAGTTTAATTTGGGATCTTGTAAGCCTATAACTTATTCTTTAAGCATGAAACATGGAAAACTAGGTGTGCTGCCGTGAAGAGATCTTGTGACTGACTCCAATTTGTATGTAGTACCAATCTTTTTGCAACACCTTATAGGGCCATAGTACTTTTGGTGATAATTTATTATCCTTCTTGTCTTGCTTGAGGACATCTGTTTATAGTTGTAGTCTTAAAATACCCAATCCTACTTCAAAACTTATTTCTACGATGTTGATGCTAGCATTGTTTCATGCATTTTGTGCCGTAGTGAGGTTGTCCTTTAAGATTTGGAGAACATTGTTGATTCTCGATGTGATCGTCCCTTTGCTTGAACATAGATTTTTATTTTAAAGAAAAATTGTTGGAAGGAGGGTGGTATTCATGAAGTGCCATAAATGGTGTCATTTTTGTTTAGGTATGAGAGGAAGTGTTATACCACCATTCTACCAAGGTAACCATTTGAACCATTGTGTTTGTTTTATCGAGGGACAAAGCAATGAAGATATCCTTCGATTTGTTCACTATCTCGGTTTGTCCATCAGTTGAGGATCATAGGATGATCTATGATCCAATTAGTACCCAAACAAAGAAAATAATTACGTCCAAAATGTCGGTGAAGATGGGATCTACTGTCACTTACAATAATCTCTTTGGGCTGCCATGTAGCTTTGAACTATCTCCATGAATCACGGTGGAAGCTGTACTAACTTTGAAGGGATGAGAGAGTGCACAAAAGTGTGGAGTACTTAGTCAGTCTATCAACAATGACCATGGTGACAATCCTTTCCTTGGACTTTTGGTAACCACATTGATGAATCATGGAAACCTCCTCCGTGACTTGGGATGGATAATGGTTGTAAAAAGACATGGGGTATTAATTATTTACACCACCTTATTTTGTTGGCAAACCCAAACGTGCATACAAACCTTTGAACATGGAGTTTAAGTCCATCCCAAAAGAAATACTTCTTGACTCTATGGTAAGTTTTCAAAATCCCGAGTGCCCTCCCTGGAGAGGTGTGCAATTCCAATAGTACCTTTTTTTTGAGTTGGGATTTCCTACATAAATATAAGAGATCTTTGTACCAGAGTGAATCATTTTCCATGTAAATGTATCGATGCAGAAATCTGTACCCAACCTTTCAATGAGGTCCACACTTTTTTCATTCTTCATTCATCCCTTTCTTCTATTATCGAATTGGGTTGGATGGTTGAGATAGAACAGAGAAAGGCCTGAGAAAGGCCTCAACATCTTTATGCTTTCTTGAGAGTGCATCTACCCTTTACACAACATTTTGCTAGCACATACATGTGATTTCAAAATCACTTAATATCTTGGTTACCCATTTTGTTGTTCTTACGAAGATAGTCTTTGTTCCAAAGTATTTAAGACTATCATGATCTGTTTGACAACAGAGTGCCTACCTATTAGGTAAAGGACACCATTTATTCAATGCATGTAGTGTTGCCATCATTTCTTTTCTCATAAATGGGTTTTGTGTACATCCTTTCCCATGAGTGATGTCATTTCAAAATCCGAGGGCCTTCCTTCTTGCATTAGGACAACACCAATTCCATTTCCCAAAGGCATCATTCCACAATTGTTTTGTGAAGTGGAGTGGTCAATATGGGCTTTACACATCACCTCTAAGGTCCATGAAAATGCATCCTTCTTAGTTAGTGTTAAAGGTGCTGCTATTCTCACATAGTTAGAACAAGCTTCGGTGGCTTTGTCAAACCAAAAATCCTCTGGATTCTTTAATGTTTGGGAATGTGGAGTCCATCATGGCCTTAATCTTGTTGTCGAGGTCTGCCTTGACACCTTCATGAGATACAGTATGACCCAAATACTCTACCTCCTTTACTACAAAGAAACATTTGGATGGTTTGGCATATAGTTGTTTCTCCTTTAGTAGTTAGAGCACCTTTTCAACATGTTGCGGATGATCCTCCCAAGACTTGTTATAGATTAGTATATCATCAAAAAATATAACACAAATTTTGAAGGAAGGAAAAACTTTGAAAATGGAATTGATCAACCTTGGAATGTGGAAGGTGCATTTGTAAGTCCAAAAGGCATGACCAAAATTATTCATAATGGCCTTCATGAGTTGAGATATTTGTTTTGGGATATCTTTGTACTTCATTACATGATCGATGATACTATGATACTTTGAATGGAGATCCAATTTTGTAAATAGATTTCTCCATATAGTTCATCTAACAATTCATGATAGTAGGGAATGAGGCATTATCTTTAATGGTAGTCTTGTTGAGCTCTATAATCTGGACACATGCATGGTATCTCTTGAATACCATTACCCTTTGGTGCATTGTAAGAACTTTGGCTAAGGTCTAATAATGCCATCCTCTAACATTTCTTCAACCATGCACTCAATTTCACTCTTAAGTGGTAAGGGGTATCTGTATGTGATGTTAGGAGGAACACTCTAGGAATTAGGTGAATTTCATGATCTGATTTCGAGTGGGTGGAATAACTTTAGGAATATCTTCAAATACTTTGGAATGCTTATCAATGATCCTTTGGAGATCTTGAGGAATGAATGTAAGCAGATGTTTTGAACATCTAGTGAGAATGGTTAATGCGATAACTCCTTGATGCCACTTTTTCAATAGTTTTGTCATGCCATTAGAACATCACCTTACTGGGTTTCCTGTGATACCTCTTAACTCGAATTTCTTTTCCTTCCAATGAAAATTTCATAGAAAAGTTCTTGAAAATTAAAGCCACTATTCCTAATGATTGTAACCATTGGATTCCTAGTACAACATCGCACCACCATGGGTATAGAAATCATCGGACTGTCCCACATATTCCCCATAGTAAGATTGATATTATTGTATTTTCATGAGAAATTGATAGTTCCTCCATCTACAATCATTACTTGAAACTATATAGTCTTTGGATATACAAAGCAATTGAGATCTTTGGCTAATTTATAGTGAATGAAATTATGAGTACTTCGGAATCAATTAGGACTAATGCCTTTCTTTTGATGTATCCTTCGATCTTGAGGGGGTTTGAGGAGTGATAATTCTAGCCAATGCATTACTGCGATGTCATTGGGGAGTCAACTCTTGAGGATGAAATTTCTTACATGTTTTCATCTTGAGATGGTTCTTGTTCTTCTTCTTCCTCTTCACAATCTATGTAGAATAATTTCCTTCTGCATACACTTATGTCCCTTGCTGTGCTTGTTGTCACAATTAAAGCATAAACCTTTTGATTTTCTTTCATCCAATTGTTGAGGTGTCTTGTAGGTTGAGGTGTTTTTAGAAGAAGGAGCATTGTTCTCTCTATAGATTAGGTAGGATTGAGGTCCTTATAGTAGCCATAGTTGTATTTTTGCTTTCAACATTTCTTGCCACCGCAAATGCATTTATTGGTTGGGTTCCCACAGTAGAACCTCATGTTGAATGTTATTCTTTAAATTTCCTATGAATACGTAAATCAAAGTGCTCATCTGGAATATCATTTGCCTTTATATTCAATCTTTGGAAGTTCTCAATGTGCTCAGTAACTGAACCCTTTTTGCTTGAGATTTATCAATTGGATAAAGAAGATATTGCTCCTGTATCCTCATGAGTGTGCTATCATTTCTTCCGTGAAAATTGTCCAAGTGACAGTGATTTGTGAAGACAAAGCCATCGATACGATACAAAGTGATTAGGTTCTAAATATAAAGAAGCAATTCATTACCTTTTGTGTATGGCACATTATGGAATCAAAGAATTGCTCCATCCAGAGTATCCATGTGATTGGGTCCTTTCCATCAGAAAACTTCCTCATATCAATCTTAGGAACATGGTTGGTCTTCAAATCAAAGTTGGAGTTCTCCATTCTTGATTCACCTTCCTTGTGTCCTGATCATCATAATTTCATAAGATGCATTTTTCACTTTCAGGTGTCTTCTCTATTACAGAAATGTTTCCAATACTTCCATAATCTCCCTTTTTAAACCATCTATCTTAATCAACCTAGCTTCCATTGAATCCATATTAGTATCCAACTTAAATTCTATTGAATCCAGTTAACAGCTTCCATTGAATCCATATTAGTATCCAACTTAGATTCCTATTGAATCCATCAACTTAGCTTCATTGAATCCATCTTCTTTTGTAGTTTATTTATGTCCTATGCATTTCTTCACCTTCATCAAGAGTCAATTAGAGTTTTTCTGGAGGCTTATTTGGTGTAGAAGGTCCTTTTCGGTGGCATGTTGGCCAAGTATCACTTTTTGAATCTTGATTTTTGAGGCAGTTCTGCTAGACAATATTTATTCTGTTCTATCTCCCAAGCTGGGCCTTCAGAGTATGAAACTTTCTTTTAGGTAGTTCTTTGATATTTCTTCTCTGCAATGCCACAGGTCTGATCAAATTGGATGTGCCAAGTGGAATTTACGGTAACTTCCTCACAGCTTGTCGATTTTTGGCCTTTCAGGAGATCTCACTTTTATAGTGTGCCCCGCACAAAATTTTTGATATCAAATTCTGAAACTCACACCAAAATACTAAAGACTGTTCAAGATCTAATGAAACTAGTCCCTCAATTTGGATACTCTAGCAGAAGTTATGATTGTTTGCCTGGAACACCTTCTTGAGACTAGTCAATAGGACTAGTCAGATGCCCTCATCTTACAGAAAGGTGTATATACAAATTTAAGATGACCAAAAGCAGGAAACTTTTACCACAGATACCTTATAATTTCTGTAAATGTACCCGGTTGGTCACAAAACATTACAAACAATGTTTTATAGCGAAAATTCCGCAATGACTCATTTGGGGATGATTTCGGCCTATCTTGTAGAGGTTGTATTTCCGAAAGTATAAGGCACTGGGATGTGAATTTTTGACTAGCGTGCCTTGATCAGTCTACCAAGTATCCTCCAAGCGTTCCCTTCTGAAGCGTTATTGAAAACAATTCTTAGTGAAAATTCCGTGTTTTGCCGATGAAACCCCAAGACCTTGAACTCGATACCATATGTTAAGAACCAAACATCAATATAGCATAGAAAAACCTCGGGAAAAGTACTCAGCGCCTTGAAAAATGAGCATTTCAGATAATAAAGCCCTTGAGGGGCAACCTCCTTTTACCCCACTTAAATTTTCAAGTACAAGATGATTCAAAATGAAAATGTCTCCTTGGTATATATAGAGGACTGGGAGGGTATAATTACAACTAATGGCAAAATGAAAATGTCTCCTTGGTATATATAGGAGACTAGGAGGTATAATTACAACTAATGGCCTAAAGCTGACATAAATAAAATAAAATTACTAATCTAATATGCCCCAATTAAGGGGTAATGAGCCAATATTAGGGCTTAACAAAACCTAGGTGTAAAAAACCCTAATTACCAAAACCCTAGGTGTCTACAAACCTAGGTCAACTTGACCCATTCTTTCCAGGATTCGCCAGCCTGACTTTTCTTCTTCATCTCGCGGTGCCCCAAGGCATCTAATGCTGGCTTTTTCCACTTCCTAATTCATCCTCGATCCATCTTCCTTGTTGATCTGTCATCCTCAATCTTCTCATCCAACGACTTTCTTTTCCTCACTTTGCTTCATCTTTTCTGTTATTATTCTCACTTCGACCCAGTGATAGTCATTGTGTCTCCCGCGAAGCTCGGGTTTTACATTTTCTTCTTCATTATTCGCTTCCTTCCATAACTAAGGGCCAACAAGGTCCATCATGTCCTTTTGAACCTTGGCCAAGTCATTCAAGATATTGAACAAAATATTGATTTTGGTATCATCTTATCCCCCATAGTTCCTTTTCCTTTAGGTGTGATAGATGGTGTTGCCTCTCCTGTCCCTTCTTCTCTAACCTCTTCTCCTTTTTCCCACCCAGGGGGATCTGGGGTTCTTCCCCTACGTCTCTAATAGGTAATGTTCTGCTCGTCTTCTGGTCTCATAAATCTGATAAAAAATGCCGTTTAGAACCCACAGTTGTAGAGGAACATGCTATGATACCACCGTAAGATTCCCTCTTGATAACTTTTGGAGTTTGAAGCGATGTTTTTGAGTTTAAGGAGGATTTTTCATTAAGGTATTTCTTCAAACAGTTTGTATTCAATTGGCTGTAGGTGTAGTTTTTGTATCTTCTTGCAATTGAAATAACTTCTAATATTTCATAGACAACTTTCCATAATAACCAATACAAAAATAGGCTACAGTAGTGCAAAAACACTAGAAATATTTGTTTCTCACTTATGGGATCCCAATGAAATGTCACACAAAAGCAATACTTGCTATATTTATTTATTCTAGACGGTTGCAATACAAATGGTAATTCCTATGAATAATACACAACAATCATAAATAACCTAGAATATCTTTGCTACAAACCAGATACAAAGAAGAGCAATGTCTCTGAGTGAAAAGAAAATGCAACAATCATATAGCTGGGAAATAGGACAATTTCAGCAGCCAGTCATTGTGTCATAACAACAACAATGTCCCCACCAACAAGTTGATTTCTCCCATAGTAGACAAGTCCAAATTATAGAAACATCTCAGCTCAACACTTAACTTAGTCTCCCCAACAATAAAAATAATAGAAAATCAGAAGTCGACTCCAAATAAACCTCATAACACATCAGATAATAACAAGTGACAATTATCAGTGTCTTGGCTAACAAGGTGACAACAATATATTCTAGTTGAGGTGCCTCTGTTGGCATGAATTCATCACCAATGAAGGATATTAATCACTCTCACAACAAACTCATTTTCCCAACAACAATACACTCAGTAAACAAAGGAATATAATGTTTGTATACTCAGGAATGCATCTAGCAGTCACAGATGCACCCAGAGAAAAGAAACTCGGACCCCACATGAGATCCACTACCTCATCACTTAGGGAATTAGTCCTGGGATGTGAACTCATCCTCATTTCCTTCCATCTCAACTTCTTATAATGATTTGACCCAGAATATCACCAGATTCGTTATTAGAAGAAGCCTAGCTTCCAATGTAAAAGATTCAATCAAAGACAAAGAAACTTCATTGGTAAGAAGATATATCTATACACACTGAAGAACAATGAAGAAATAGGAAGTGATTCCTCCCTCAAACTGACTAGGGTGTATAGTTTCAACACTGAAACCAACAAATGCACAAGGGTTTCTGAAAACCCTAGACTCTTTCCTCAAGAGCTCTCAAAGTCTAATTTCCAAGTGAGTGAATGCAAGAATGAGGGGCGCCTACTCTTTTACCCTCTTTTATTCCTTCATTGAATTAACTCTCACTCACTTTTCTTTTTAATTTTCTTTTAAAGTCACTTTATGCTTGCACACTTTATAATTTTTAAGTGACTTTCTCTTTCCGAAGACCCATGTTTCCCTTTTTCCCTTTTTCACTTTATAAAGTCTGTTATCACTGAAATTTCATCCGCACATGGCGACAAGAAATCAACATCGTCAAACAGGAATGAAGTCATTCATGGCACTGAATTAATTTCACAGCATTGCAAAAAGGTCAAAAACTATACAAAGTAACCAAAAATTGAAGGGCGCTTTACAGAAGTTGGGTGCGCGTGCATATGCGCGGAACATGAACGTACAATGCGTGCATGCGTGCACGATGCGCAGCTGTTGGCGCAAAAACCCGCGCACCTGCTAAACAATGCATTTATGGAATTGGTTGTCCTCCCAACCACTTATGGATCAGCTCCCAAGCCGATTTGACTCCCAAATCTGAGCTGAATCCACATGGTAGGCT
>SNQJ01S0241162.1:0-13489 GCA_010110895.2 Picea sitchensis
AGTAAATGGAAAATTTTCTAATTATGTAAAATTGTTATAAGAAGGTTAAACCTAAAATGAGGAAAATGGGTTAAGTGTTCAAGTGGCTATTGGATACATGGAAAAGTGGCAATTTGGGCAAAGTTGGACATAGGTGACTATGTGGACAAAGTGGCCTAGAAGATGCTTCTAAGGAAGCTACTTGGAGAGTATAAATAGGAGGCAAGGCTCTCTCATTTTAATCAAAATTGAGAATATTTAATATCTATAGGTGAATGAGGTAACCAAATGATATCTAAGATGAATTTTAGAGGGAAGGTGAAGTAAATAACGCTGAAATTCAAGGGCGGATAAATTTGTTTGATGATGCTTTCTAAGGTATGTTATTTACAGGTCATCTCACCATTTTCACAACAAACTGTTTTCTAGAATGATTGAAACCAGAAAATTGAGAGGCCATTCAGAAAACATATCCAAGTAGTTGTGGTACGAATTTCATCTTGTGGGTCATTCTATTTATGGAGTTACACTTTGTGGAAAATAGGGTTTGTGGCTAGTCGTGAAACTAGTCTAAAACATGTGTTTCAGGTAAAAATATCATAACTTGTTCATAACAGATCCAAATTCAGTAAGACCAAATGTGTTGGTTAGCGTAAAATATGTAGTATTATGTGTAAAATTTTCATATCCATACAATAAATATTCAGTGTGGGGCACACTCTACAAGTTCTCTCTCTAGAATAATCCAAAATTCAACAAGGTATGACATTTTTTCTATAATTCCTTTTCAGAGAGGTTCCAAGTAGTGAAACCTAGAGGAATTGCATAAAACACACTAAATAACAATGTGTACTATTTTTGGATCTTTATTCATTATAGGTACATAGTTCTGATTATTTCAAGTTAGGGTTGTTGACTAATCCAAAACTAGTCATGTGAGACTAAAGTAAAGTTTGATGAAAATGATAGTCTCTTGTTGTTAAAGTTAAGGAAGGTTTGCACGTTGAGGTATAGTTTGGTGCATGGTTGATTCCCTTGTTTATGGTACAAGTTGATCACAAGTTTTTTGGTATAGGTTGGTTCATGTTTGATGCACTTGTTTATGGTACAAGTTGATTACAGGTTGAGGTAAAGGTTGATGCATGATTGATACATGGTTCACATTATTCGTACAGGTTGTTTGGTGCAGGTTTACTGATAAATGTTTACAACATTATATCTCACAGTGATAGTGTGACAGTGGTTCCATAATTCTACTTATACGTCAGGGCGGTTGGATGGGGCAAGGACATGTGGTTGTAGCCACCTTCCAGTTGTAGTTGGAGAACATAGAGGGTTGTAGACTCCTTCTAGTTCTATCGAGAGAATTGGGGAGTTGGAGCTTCACTCAAGTTGTAGCCTGAGAAAATAGGGGGGCAGAGCCTCCTTTCAGTTGTAGCTAGAAAACAAAGGAATTTTGTGCTTCCAACGAATGTAATTCTTCAATACATATAAGAAAAAGAGTTATGTGGTTTTCTCTCGCTTTGGGTTTCCACCTAAAAACACTGGTGTACTGTGTATGTGTATGATTGTTCATTTTTTCATTGTTTATTTACTCTACAAATATCGGATTATAATGCTACATTGATATAACACTTGCATAGTATGGTTAAAAATGATTAGATTGCTCTGTTATTGATTCACCCCCCCTCTTAGTAATCCAATAAGATCATACTATGATTTTAAAGAGAATAAATTTAATATCCATTTGTTATCAATTTAATACCTTAACCACTACTTCTAGGTCTAATGTTAAGTCCATAGTTAAACTCTTATTATATTAATATCCTTCAAGAAATTATCCCTTATTCAACATTATAAGGGTAAGAACAAAATTTGATCAAAGTTGACCAATTAAGAAAAGTCAACTTTAATTGTACAATTAAATTACATTTCCTTATTCCATTTTATGTTATATAATTACTCACAACAAATCTCTTAATATGGTAGAATAATAATAAAAAAAATTATTGAAACCTTCGTTGGATAAATTCTACTAAAGTTTAGGTTCAATCAATAATTGGTTCACTTTTCTATTTAAAATATTTACCACTAAAACCAAATCTTTGAGAGATATAAATTAATTTAATTTAATATTGATTAGGGACTATTACAACATCTAAAATTGATCAATCGAGGATATATTTATATGAATAATATATATATATATCCATGAAAAAAAAAATGACATTAACATATATTACTACAACCACAATTACATGGGGTCGATGGAATACCAAGATTTCCCTTCAACGAAAACTCACACCCACAAGTAAGAGAAATAAATATTTTTTAGGAATTCATATGCTTATCAAGACAACCACATAAGGTGACACTATGATAGTCCACTAATACTCACACGTTAAGATCGCAACTCGTCGGTCCAAACACTAAAGAACGTATGATTAGAGGAGTTGTTAAATATTTCCAGGTGGTAATATCCAAGGAGTGGTTATTTAGAGATATATTGATTACCCTTGATATATTTGGTTAATTTATACATTTACATATATATATTATATAAATACAAATATTTTTGAAAGAGAAATAAGCTTGACTAGTACTTTACGTGATTTTTGTTGGAGTTACTTCACACACAGTTAAAATTTATTTTTACTAAGGTTTTTCCTATGTTTATTAGTAATTATTCAGTCTCCTATATTTTAGGAAGAATATTCCTCTAAGAAGAATATTCTCTTTCGTTTTCACTTCAATTTGATCAGTTGAGTGGTGTCTAGATGCTACATTGGGACTATCCCCATGCAACATTGGGGTCATCACCATCTAATGCACACTTTCCTTGGGATGATCACCATACTAGCGCATTACCCATGATTCCCTGATCTACTCCTCACTTCACTATGTTTCAGTCAGTTAACTCAAGAATGATAGACTAGTTAACTAAGCTAGGTGGCAGTTCACTCCCATAATTGCCTGAGAGACTAGACTAGGTGGCAGTTTACTCCTGTAACTGCTAGTGTGTGTCCAAATCACTCTATACCACAACTATGGAGCATTGGATTCTCCTATAGTGTGCATTGGTTGAGTTATACAAAGTATATCATGTGTAAATTATCATTCATTCATTTGGTTAATGAGAATTCTTCCATTCTTTCTCTCATATTTCTCTTTTCTTCTATTTTATCTACCACCATGTATGCCAATTCCAAGATAGATATATTATTTGTAGGTTCAACAGATTTACATGGTATCAAAGCCGACAGACTGCTATGGAAAAGCCACACCAAATTATTTTTGCAGGTACCGAAGATTGAATACAGTGGAAAAATGGAATTCCCAAAAGAATTCATTCTTACACCTTACAACTTCCTTGCATTGAAGGATAATATGGTCATGCATATTTGAAGAAGAGGATTTCATATTTTAACCATGAACATGGAGACAAAACCAACATCAGCCATATAAAGATCCAAGTATCTAAATCGAATGGATGAAGCATTCAGAACAATTTGCAGTCTCATTTCTCATAATCTCCTCTTTCACATATATTACTATAAAACCCCCAATGAAGAATGGACCACCATGGAAGGGATATTTGGAAAATAGTATGAGATAAGGGGACGCATGCTCGAGGTGGAATTTCTCACATTGGATCCAAAAATCTTCAACAATCTAGAATATTTCTTTACAAAATATAAGGATGTATTGTCACAATGCAAGGCTTGAGGGGTTGATAAATCTAAAGAGGAGAAACAAATAGTTTTCACCATTCTATCCATTATTGGTCTTGAATTATCGGTTTTTGTATCCACATTCCATTCATTCAGATTCTCCTCTGGAGCCACCTCGAAGATGCCTTCTCTTGAGGAATTTATCGAATATTTGACACAAGAGCAAACCAATCTCATCAACATGGGAAAAATCAAAGGCCCAAAGGCGCATGCACATACTGTGCAATATGTCAGTGGTCATCAATGTCAAAAATATAAAAATAAAGACAAAATGAAATCTCATGCAAATCCAAAGAAGGAAGGGTACTCAAAACCATTCAACGATTCCTCTGTATCCAAAAGTCCAAAGGGAAGAAAAGGAGAGAGATGCACATATTTTCATAAATGATTCCATCTAGAATATGCATGTATGAAAAAATAGATATATCTAATGACTCAAATAATTCAAAAAAAGAACCTTGTATATTGCATCCCCAAGGGTGCAGAGAAGAAGAATCTGAAAGATCAGAATCCCAGGAGAGGAAATTCTAGCCATTCCTTGATTTCCATCAACTCCTATCCCAATGATTAGATCGTAGATTTAGGAGAATCACACCACATGGATGCAAAAAAATAGGTATATTCTTCTTTGGATGCATGCAAAGTTCCTCCTATTCTGATGGGGGACAACTCTCCAATCGAGGTCATTGACAAAGGAAGGATTGAACTCACCAATGAAACCTTTGAGAATGTCCAGCATGTTCGCAAACTTTCTGTCAATCTTATCTCCATGTATCAGATGAAAAATTCTGGAACCAGAAGTAAAATCATATTCACACCTGATGCACCAGATATATATCACATGAAAACCAATTCCAGGGTTTCTACCAGTGAGGTAAATCATCAATCTAGGCTTTACACATTTTCTGAATTTATTGAACCATATTCTTCTTTAATTCTTACCCATGCTGATGAAAGCAGTAGGATATGGCACGAAAGGTTCAAACATTTAAATTTCAGATATATTCAACAAATTATAAAGCATGTATTGGTTGATGGTCTACTAGACATGCATTTATCCAAAGGAATTTGTAAGAGATATGTTCTTAGAAAACACCCTCAAGAAAAAATTGACAAAGGAAAGACTCAGAGAGATTCCTCTCCTTTATATTTGATACATAGTGAACTCATGGGCCCTTTTCCACATCCATTAATAAGCAAATCAAGGTATGTGTTCATTTTTTGTTATGATTTCTCACGTTTCACATGGAGTTATTTTCTCAGGAAAAAAAGAGAGGTCTTTCAACAACTCAAAAATTTCAAAGCTATGGTTTAGACACAATTAGGAAAGAAAATGAAAATCCTCCAACTGATAAGGGTGAAGAGTATGTCAACGATGATATATAGAATATTTTTCATGAGGAAGGGATCCATTTGCAACACACAGTTCCCTATACTCTACAACAAAATGGAGTTGTTGAGCAGAAAAATCGATCTCCAAAAGAGATGGCATCTTGCATGCTACATGCAAAGTCACTACCACAGATATTATGGGTCGAAGCACTTAATTTTTCAACCTAAATCTAAAATATATATCCCCATAGATATGTCAAGGATAAGACCCCCTATGAGGCTTGGAGCGACCTCAAATTGGAAGTGACCCACTTTCTTATTTTCAGTTCACATGCATGGGTCAAGATTCCCTCTTAAAAGAGGAAGGCAGTTGATCCACATAGAAAGTAGTTTATCTTTGTTGGATACCCCAAAGGTGTGAAGGGATATAAAATTATTTATATTTACTCGAACTGACTCATCATTGAGAGAAGTGTCCAATTTGAGGAAAGTCTTTCTCGTGTACCTCAGCAGCTACATGTAGACACCTTTGTTATTCCACTTGTCAGAGATGATGAGAATGCACATGCCGACTCTTCTTCAGATGAGAGTTATGATTCAAAGGATTTAGATGATCTATATAAAGATTTAGTATAGTCATATGCAGATGAAAATGTAGAGTCATTGTCGAGGCCCAAGTGGGCTCAGTATACTCTTCAATATGAAGGGGATATTGTTGGGGATCCAACTGATACTAGGATGACTCAATCTTATTTCGAGGAACATCCTCTTTCACTCACTGCCACTAAACCATTTCCACCTAGGCATATTTTCTTAGTTCAGTATTGAGATCCACATTCTTATGGCGAGGCTGCTGGAAATATATTTTGGGAATCCACCATGCAGAAGGACTACAACTCCCTCCTCGATAACGAGACTTGGCATATAGTTCCCCTTCCTTTAGGAAGGAAACTTGTTAGGTGTAAGAGTGCATCATATGGATAGAATAGAAGATAAAAAGCCAAGTTAGTTTCCAAAGGATTTCAACAAGTGCATGCCATTGACTATGATGAGACCTTCGCTCCAATAGAGAATATGGATTCCATAAGTTTGGCACATCCCATTGCGAAAACCGAGGGATTGGAAGCCCATCAGATGGACATGAAGAATGGATTTCTTCACAATGATCTCTCTGAGGAGATCTATATTGAGAAGCCCCAAAGATTTATGTAGGATTCATCTTTTCTCTGTTGAATGAAGAAATATTGTTATGGCCTCAAGCATGCTCCAAGGGCATGGTATGCCAAGATGGAATCCTACCTATTGTCACAGAAATTTACACATTGTAAATCCGACCCATATGTTTACATGCTTAGGATGGTTGATTCACTTCTACTTAGTTTTGTATGTTGATGATTTGTTGATCATTGGTTGGTTGAATTCAAGGATTGATGTAGTCAATAAGATTTTGCATGATAGATTCTTGATGACAGACATGGGTCCAATACACTTCTTCCTTTGACTTGAGATCAGTCAGGATGCATAACGCATAAAAATGTCTCAGGCCAAGTATACATAAGATATGCTTGAGATATTTTGCATGACAGACCAAAAGTCTTCTCCAACTCCTTTTCTATCAAGAGTCAAAGTTGAGGATGGCGGGGACACTCCACGGGTTGAAAACAAGTTGTATAGAGAGCTAGTGGGGAGCTTGTTATATTTGAAGCACTCCATACCATACCTCTCCTATGTAGTTGGTACAATTTCCAGGTTCATGGAGGAGACGAATGAGATACATTGGAAGGATGCAAAGTGTATCCTTCTATACGTACAGGGAACCATCACCTTTGGGATTCATTATGTAGCAGACTCAAAATTGGATCTCATTGGGTTCATTGATTCTAACTGGGTTGGAAATAACACTGATCACAAGTTGACATATGGTTACTCACTCAGTCTTGGTTGTGGGCCTATCTATCGATAGATAAAGAAGCAAGATGTTATTTCTCTATATTAAGTCAAGGAAGATTACAGAGGGGTAGTTGACATAATCATTCAGGCTATGTGGATACAACATTTTCTCACTCAGTGGAACATTTAGTTTCATCGGTTGATCATCATATGGTGTGACAACTAGATCACTTTGAAGTTCTACAAATATCCAGTTCAGAGGAAGCTAACAAAGCACATCGACATCCACATGCACTACATTCGGGAGTTAGTATATGAGGGGATTATTGACCTGTAGTTGTATCCTTCACTAGAACAGACTGCAAACATATTCACAAAGACCTTCAATGAGAAGAAATTTCATTCTCTGCACAGTCGTCTTGGAGTGAAGGACACAGTTTCCTAGAAGCTATTATTTATTCTTTTAAAATAAATTGTACCTTGAGGGGGAGTTTTTCCCATGAGGTTTTCCCTCTTTCCTTGCTTTATTTCAGTGTATATTTTGTATTCGAGTACCTAACATGGCCTCATTGTTGGGACCCATTATTTATTTTCACCATAGTGATGTTCAGAGGGGGTGTTGGAGTTACTTCACACACACCTGTGACTTCTTTTTCCTAAGGTTTTTCCTATGTTTATTAGTCATTATACAATCTCCTATATTTTAGGAATAATATTCTTCTAAGGAGAATATTCTCTTTAGTTTTCACTTTAGTTTGATCATTTCAGTGGATTCTATATGCTACATTAGTATTATCACCATGTGGCATTGGTATCATCACCATCTAATGAGCATTGTCCTTGGGATCATGTAATGTCCCCACTTTTGGACATCATTATATTACAAAGTGTTATGTTGACCAAAGTAACCAGATGGGTGTGATAGTGAGTATATGAGGTATTGATGGGTTTCATTGGGCCCTATTTGCATTGTTCATCATATTTCATCATCAAGATCCATTCCTCACAACTTGACTTTGGTTCCCTTGCATTCTGACGATTTCCATAATTTTGAGTTATTTTGGGTTCTCTTTTAATTAAATTCACTAAGAAGGTCATATTGGGCATAATACTTGGAGGAACATCTTAGTGTAGTAGCTCATAGGAATCAAGAGGAATATAACTATAGGATAAGATTATGAGAAGTGACTTTTAGTGGCCTATGAAGCCATAAGGATAGATAAATCTATTTTTGGAGGTAAAATGGTTAATTAATTAATAAAGTAATTTAATTAAGAAATAATAAAATAAAGTAAAATTCACTTAGAGAGAAAAGGTGAACATGGGGTATAAAAGAGACATACGGGACTTTATTCTCTCATTATGTTGTTTATCATTTTTATGCATGTCTTCTTGCTAGAGAGCCCGTGCACTTGGGAGGTTTTGAGGGTTTTGACTAGACAAACCCTATAGATCATCTTAGTGGTGAAATATCCCACCTTTATTGTTCAAAGATTGGCCAAGGAGGTGGGAGATTTGTCCCTCACCATTATACATCGGTTACTATTAAGTTCCAGGAGCATTTGTATAGAGCTAGGGTGCATTGTCCCTTAGAGAGAATCTCGTGGATGTTTGTAGACACTGGATCTAAGAGATATCTCACTTCATAGGTGTTAGATAACACCATGGCACCTTTTTTGTTCAATGGTTGAGTGGTTTCTTCAATCCATTCAGTCTACTTTTCAGGAGGACGAGTTTCCTCTTCAGTAGGGCGCACTATCCATTGGAGTTTCATCTTGCCATCACCAAAGATGCCATCTCATAGATTTTGGTAGAGATTCAAGGCCATAATATAGGAGGTTGTACATACCTTGTTCTATCCCATCCAAGAAGTTTGCATTGTTCCAGAGAGGGAATCACCTACAATAGAGGGTATTAGTTGGACTGTAGTGTTACTTGGTATTCATCTTGGAGAGGATTTTGGAAGCCTAGATCTTCATCTTTCTTGTGTATCTTGGAGGCATAATCATCCACACACTCCATTCTATTATATGTATTACAAATCTGCTCCATTTTGTATGAGGTCATCTATATATGAATAATAAATTAGATCTGAGGTATTTGTGGTTTTCTCTTGTGTTGTTGATCTTTCACCTTGTTGAGTATATGCCTGTGCTATATATACATCATTTACTTGTTGCAAAAACAAAAACAGAACATAATATTAAAACTTAGTGCAAATCACAAGGACAAATCTGCAAAGTGTTTGACGGAAGGCCACAACCAGAAAACACATAAAACACAACAAAAACTCAATGTTCCAATCATATCTGGTTGGTAACATTACAATGGTATGATAACGAATTTCCTTCACAATCATGTGATCTACATTGATGATCTAGAGGAGAGATGGAGTTTTCAAATTTTGTAAAGGATATGATATATTGTGATAAGGAATATTACATCATTAGTGAGACATTCAGGGCTCACATAACATTCCAATAGTTTGTATCCATAAAAAATCATAGGTGGCGAAAAAATGAAGTTACACATTGGGCCAAAAATATGGAATAAATCTATTATTGGAGCAACATAACAGAGGAAAAACAGATTGATCCTACACCCATTAGATGCAGGTATATTTGCTACAGCTGCAGACTGCCTTGGGAACCAAATCACAGATGCAGGGGTAAAGGGAAGGTTTACATTATTGAGGTGCACTATGACAATGCGGATGAGGAGATGTATGAGGATGTAACCATAGATTCCTATTTAGAGTATTTCGATGAGGCTAGTGGCTCTTGAGATTTTGAGGGATAGTTGGATGGATAGGATGATAGAACATGTTACTTATCTTTCCCATTAGGTAGTGTTGAGGATTCAATACTTCATCACAGTGGTGACACATGTGAGGATTCACATGTGTTTACACTGAGATATGATGAGACTAGAAGGTTGGATGACCTACTCTTGGGTGTAGAAATGGATTTCAGGGAGTCAAGCATGGAGACTAAAAATTTGATGGGACACTTACTTCTGAGACCGGTCTGCAATGATGAAGATGCACTCCTTATTGGTCGGGATGACCATAGCATGTGTCTCGACACATTTTTATGGGATCTAGGCATAGATGATAGTAGCAGGGTGAGTGCATAAGAGGATACATCTTCCCATATAGGATACATTGTGATTTAGATAGAGGTAGCAGTTGGTGATGGTGGAAAGTGGCATACAGGAGGACCCAATGGCATAGTGGATAGTGGGAAGTTCAATGCCTTATATTTTGCGGAGATTCCATGGTTGGCATTAGCAGTGAGGGGCATGAGGTAGCACCTCACTAGGACTATGATCAGGATTTGTGACCCTTGGAAGTAAAATTGAGAGTCAGTGAGGACATGATCATGGAAGCCACTAGACGCATCAAGGACACACATGCATTGGTGGAAGATTATTTTTAGATGGCATCAATGGCACATGATAGCTCAAATGGGGGAATTTCCATGGATGACTTTCATACTCTCAGGGAGAGACTGACCATGATGAGGGATGACTACTAACAATTGTTATTGGATAGATATTACCTACTAGGGGATGGTAAGATGTATCATAGGGGCCCGAGGGATGATGATTTGGAGGTGGACCAACTCACTCATAAGTTGGTGAGCACATGCAGATTCTTGGAAGTCACAAAGACAACCCTTCAAGAATAAGAGTCCATATTGGAGGAGCTCCTTGAGGATATTGATCAGAGATACACCATATCTATCTCTACAGAGAGTCAAACATGTTCCTTGGTTACATTGTTGGAGGATGTTCAGGTGTCACAGGGGCCCCCATTCATTGGTAGGTCTGAGACAGTTGGTCATGCACATACACATGATGATTCCAGATCCATGGGTAGTTACAAGGACACTTACATTTGTGTTCCAGTATTGGTTGATATCTACACAAAGGTTGATCTGACAGTACACGTCAAACATATGATGTTAAGAACCAAATATCAATATAGAATGGAAAAACCTCAAAATAAGTACTCAATGCCTTGAAAAGGAGAGAAATTCAAATAATAAGCCTCTTCGAGGGGGAAACCTCCTTATTCCCACATAAATGGACAATTACAAGATGATTCCAAATGAGAATGTCTCCTTGGTATATATAGGAGACTAGGAGGTATAATTATAACTAATGGAATAAAGTCGACATAAATAAAATAACATTACTAATGTAATATGCCCCAATTAACGGGTAATGAGAAAATATTAGGCCTTAACATACCCCTCCCCTTGAGACAAGTGTTGTCCGCAACACTTGAGTAACTCTGGATGCTTTTGTATAAAAGTCTCATCTTCCAAAGTGAAATCCTCAAATGGTAGTTTCCTCCATTTAATGAGATACTCTGAAATGGATCTATTCCTCATCTGGAAAACTCTTGTGCTAGTCATGGCTTCAGGCTCCAATATGATTTTTCCTTCCTCTTCGAGTTCTGGCAATATAGTTTGAGCTATGATCTTGTCGCCTATAACCTTCTTTAAGCATGAAACATGGAAAACTGGGTGTACTTGTGTAGATGCAGGTAGCTTCAATTTGTATGCCATAGTACCAATATTTTGCAACACCTTATAAGGGACATAGTACTTTGGTGATAATCTATTATCCTTTTTGGATTGCTTGAGGGAAATCTGTTTGTATGGTTGTAGTCTTAAAAACACCCAATTCCCTACTTCAAAACTTCCTTCACTACGATGTTTGATTTGCTTGTTCTTTCATGCAATTTTCTTCCATGGTTAGGTTGTCCTTTAAGATTTGGAGAACTTGTTGTTGATGCTTGATGTGATATTCCACTACTTGAACCTTAGAATTTTCTTTTAGAGAAGAAGCGATGGAAGGAGGGTGGTATCCATAGAGTGCCATAAATAGTGTCATTTTTGTTGCAGTATGAAAGGAAGTGTTATACCACCATTCTACCAATGGTAACCATTTGAACCATTGTGTTTGTTTATCAGAGACAAAGAAACAAAGTTATCCTTCCAGACATTTGTTCAATATCTAAGTTTGTCTATCAGATTGAGGATGATAGGATGATCTATGAGCCAATTGAGTACGCAAACAAGAAAATATTTTTTTCCAAAAATGTCTAGCGAAGATGGGATCTATGTCACTTACAATAATCTTTGGGATACCATGTAGCATTTGAAATGTCTCGATGAATGCGGTGGAAACTGTACTAGCTTTGAAGGGATTAGAGAGTGCACAAAAGTGTGCGCACTTTGTCAGTCTATCAACAATCACCATGATGACACTCTTTCCTTCAAACTTCGGTAACCCTGTGATGAAATCCATGGAAACGTCCTCCCAATGGTGACTTAGGATGGCTAATGGTTGTAAAAGACCCGGGGTCTTAATTTCTTCCACCTTATTTTGTTGGAAAACCAAACATTCTGCCACAAACCTTTGAATATCAATTTTAAGGTCATCCCAAAAAAAATCCTTCTTGACTCTATGGTAGGTTTTCAAAAATTCCGAGTGCCCTCCTACTGGAGAGGTGTGCAATTCCAATAATACCTTTTGTTTGAGTTGGGAGTTCTTACATAAATATAAGTGATATTTGTACCATAGTGAATCATTTTTCCATGTAAATGTATTTGATGCACTAGAGTCCTGCTGCAACCTCTGAATGAGAGTCCACACGTTTTCGCCATTCTTCCATTCATCCCTTGATTCTATTATCCAATTGGGTTGGATGATAGAGATAGCACAGAGAAATACCTCAACATCTTCATCCTTTCTTCAAAGTGCATCTGTCACAACATTTTGCTTCCCATTTTTATAGACGATTTCAAAATCATAACCCAATATCTTGGTTACCCATTTTTGTTGTTCTTCTTAACATAGTCATTGTTCCAAGAAGTATTTAAGACTATCATGATATGTTTTGACCTTGAAGTGCCTACCTATTAGGTAAGGACGCCATTTCTTCAATGCATGTAGTATTTCCATCATTTACTTCTCATAAATGGGTTTGTATAAGTCCTTTCCCTTGAGTGGTCGACCTTTAAAAGCCAGGGGCCTTCCTTCTTGCATTAGGACAGAAGCAATTCTGTTTCCCGAGGCATCACATTTGACAATAAAGTTTTTTGTGAAGTCTAGAGTGTTCAGGACAGGAGCTTTGCACATCACCTCTTTAAGTTGTTCAAAATCTTTCATTGCCTCTAGAGTCCATGAAAATGCATCATTCTTAGTTAGTGTCATTAAAGGTGTTGGTATTCTTCCATAGTGTCGAACAAGCTTGCGGTAGTAACCTATCAAACCCAAAAAACCTCTAAGATTCTTCAATGTTTTGGGAATTGGCTAGTCCATCATTGCCTTAATCTTGTTAGGGTCTACCTTAACACCTTCATGAGATACAATATGACCCAAATACTCTACCTCCTTCAATCCAAAGAAACATTTGGATGGTTTGGAATATAGTTGTTTCTCCTTTAGTAGTTGTAGCACCTTGTCAACATGTCGCACATGATCCTCCCAAGACTTGCTATAGATTAGTATATCATCAAAAAATACTCTCACAAATTTTCAAA
>SNQJ01S0241163.1:0-10206 GCA_010110895.2 Picea sitchensis
AAATGAAGTAATCGATCTTAAGCAAGAACAAGAAATGATTGTTGAATGGAAAATCAATCATAAGTTGCTTCAAGATAAGCTCATGTCGTGCAAATATTTCAAGTATATTAGCTCATTTGCAGTCGTCTTTTTGTTGCTTTCATTAGTAATGTTTTCTACATGGATGATAGTGGCTTCAGTAATATGTAATAGGGTTCAAATGGCTAACAATATACTATCAGTTGTCATGATTGTGTTACAGTTGGTCTTGATGAGACAGGTGCATAGGACAGAGTTCAGAGACAGAGGACAAGTCAGGTGGCCTATCCCAAGCTTGTTGACTAGTCAGTAACCTTTTGGGGACCAAAAGGTCCTTTAGTGGGGAGGTGTGATCCAGAATCGGATCCAGGAGCCTGACAGGGCTCAAAAATGATCAAAAATCAAAGTTCTCATAATTGGTTGAAACCAATTCCGTTGCGACCGGCTCGTCGCACTGATTTCGGCGGTATATTCATTTCTAAAAATGTACTTCGGATGCGAGAGATATGTCTCTCTGATCGAATTCTCAAACGGCTTAAAAGACAAAAGTCAACTGGTCAAAAGTCAATGCTGATGTCATCATGACATCAACACACTGACTGTGCAGGAGATGACGTGGCAAGGTATGTTGATGACTGTACAGGATACATGGAAAGCTCTATAGAGGATAAGTGGTAATTTATAGTTCATTGTAGAGGTACCACGTGGCCCAGTAATGGGCTGCCACATGGCACCCTCTTATTGGTGGAATGGTTGAAGTGTAAAAATATAATGGAGGTTCGTGGGATTTGAGCCCATGACCTCCTCCCTCAACCATAAGCTTTCGACACCCTCCATCTACCATCACACCATGTTGTTACTTGCTATAGTATGGTCACATTATTTTATTTATTTTGAAATGTTGTGTATAGTGGAAAAAGAGGGGGGGTTGGGACTAAGCCCTAACCCGTGGACTTGTCCACCATGTAACCAAAGTACAGGAACGGGAGTTTGGATAGAGATCAGCCCTTGGACCCGCGCCACCATGTAACCAAAACACGTGAATTGGGGGGCCTATCCATCAGGGCTCAGGCTATTCTAGGCCGAGGTCCCATGTTATGCCACAGAACCAGGGCTGGCGCAAGCTAAGGGGGCTAACACTTAGCCTTTGGGCTAGCGCTTGGCCCATTTATTTTCCATGTGAGCGATTAAAGGGGGTGCATGCCGACCCTTGGGGGATAAAGGCTTGATATTTCATTTATTTTGGGTTTTTAACATTACAGAGTGGATTTTGACTGATATTATGCCCAGAAAATGGAGATTTTGGCCATTATTGGGAGATTTTGGACTCTTTTTGAGCCCAGATTTTGGGAGGAAGCTGGGGAATGATAACCAACTTCAGATCTATAAAAACTAGGCCTATTTGAGGCCATAGGGGACATTCAAAGCAGAGTTATGCTGAAGGGAAGCCCAACCAAAGCCATTTTTATGCAGGGAAGCTGTTGAGGAGGAGACACTTGTGGGTCATTTCTGGGAGCTACAGACATCCGTTTTGCATTCTGGTTCTTCTACTGGGTTCTAGAGATTTGGAATAAAATGAACAGATCAGTCTTGTAGCCTAATGGAACTTCTATGATGTACTTTTTGAGCTTTGAACAGAAATAAAGAAGCCTCCCTCACTGAGACAAAGACATAGGCAATTTTGTGCCGAACTCCGTTATCACTTCTCTTGTTATGGTTTGCTATTCTTATTGCTTCAGTTCAAATATGTATTTTGTATTATGGCTATGATATATTATCTCATCTTCATCCTCTTTCATTCAGCTTCATAAATGGTTAATTAACACATGCAATTAAAAACTCAACCACAATCATTAAAAGATCTTTTCGGATCACTAACAGATTTTGGGTCTGAGATGGTAACATCCTCGAGCTCGAATATATTCTTCGATTGTTTCATTCATTCCTTATGCCTTTGGCCCTGTCGAGTAATCTGGACAAGCTGTCCTGGAAACCCAAACTTTGGTGGAGTAATCTTCTCCAACTTTCACAACCTGGATTGCTACTTTGTCAATTAGTAACTAGGGCATGGATTTTTTTTCTCGCTCTAAGCTCCAAATTTTTCTAAGTGTTGAATACTATGTGCTTTCCACCTTTTATAGATTAGGTCATGTTCAATTTTCACTTTTTGTGTGCTTTTGCATCGACTTCACTTTTTACTTCACGCAGTCTTCTAATGTATGTCGTGGTGATTACTGTACGCAACGTTTCCCAGTGTTTTTGTATTTTCTTTCTTTTCTAATTTTGTATTTATTTTTCCTTCTTTTTCTCGTTTTTATTTATTTTTTTCATTTTTCTATCCTAGCTTCTACTATATTACACTATGTACTTGTATGTCCCACTGCACTGGAAATTTCAAGCTTTAGGAGGTCAACTATCCCTATACAGTTTTAGTCAACTACCATTGATCATTCCCTTGATTTCTTTTCCTGCTAGATCCTTTTGTTGTATAGATCCCCCATATGTGACATTCTTTACTTCATAGGGCCCTAGCCAATGCATTCTAAACTTAACAGGATGTTGAAAAATTTTACTGTCATAGAGAAAGACTAGGTCTCCTTCCTTGAAACTCTTCCTCTTGATATGTCTGTCATGCCAGGATTTGTCTCTGGCTTTTTGTACTTCTTGGTGAAATATTCCCAGAATCATATCCTCTTCCATTTCCATTAGTTGATCCAACCTTTCCTTTATTACACCTCTTTTTGTCATGTTGGTAATTGATTCTACACAAAGACTGGGTACCAGAAATTCTAATGGTACTACTCCTTCCTTCCCATACACCAATCTGAATGGTGTCTGTCCTATCAACTTCTTGCATGTATTCCTATATTCCCATAGTACTACTGGTATTTTTTAAATCCCAATCATCCATGTTGACATTGTAGATATTTGTCAAAGAGTTCTCCAAGATCTTATTGAAGGCTTCTATTGTTCCATTTTCCTGTGAATGGTATGGTGTACTCTTCTGGTGATAAACTTCAAACTCCTTATTCATATCCTTGATAGTACTATTGATAAAGTGAGCACCTTGGTCACTCATCAAAATTCTTGTACATTCAAATATGGTGATAACTTTCTCAAACAAGAAATGTGTTGTTGTCTCTGCGCTATAGTCTTTTACTAGTGTCGCTTCTTCCCATCTTGCTAAATATTTTGTTTCAGTAATGATATATCTTGCTTCTGACATTTTTGTTGGTGGGTATAGATGTTGGCAGAGGGTCATACCCAGGGTTAGGCTCCAAGAGGGCACCAACAATCCCTAATTATTGTCCCTTTTGGAAACACCTACGAAGCAGATGCAGTCTCGCTCGAAGAAGCTATGGGGGGGTTGCAGGGCAGAGGTGTCTACAACCAAGGGGAATATCAAGTGGATATAATACTAGAATAGTACAACATGAATATATCACTTATCAACTTACATCTACTTCACATAACTATCTATCAGATCTAAATGCAATAGCAGTATATCAAAGGGAAAAGAACATAACATCAATCACACAGTGCACAAGGTATACGTGATTCACCCTCTCTCTAGGGATACGCCCATAGAACTATGCTTATAATATATTAGGATGAAGCATACAATTCTTGTCTAAGCTCTTAGCTAACAGATCTTCTTCTCCTCTCTGCCTCTCCCCTCCTTACGCACCCAACTACAGGGTTGATCTTCGCACCCAACTGAAGATCTTACAATATAGAAGGATCTCGTACTCATCACTTCCTTCTCACACAATATCACTCACTCAATCACACAATGACAATGACAACAACAACAATCATAACACAAAAAATAGTAACAACAACCCATCCTAGGTCCTCTAGACCTCTATTTATACATCACAATCACTCACCGACATCCTTAGGTTGAAACCTAGGTGTCAAAACCCTAGATACCAAAACCCTAGGTCAACTTGACCTGCATTTTTAGGGCTTTTCCAGTATGTCTTTCCTTCCTTCTCATACGGTGCTCCAAAGAATCCAATGGTGTCTTTTTCCTCTTGTTGATTTGTCCATGATCCTTATTTATTTCTAATATGTCATCCTCGATCTAGTCATCCAATGGCTTGCTTCCTTTTACTTCGCTCTGTCTTTTCTACTCTTTTGTTCACTTTGACCCAGTAACAGTCACTGTGTCTTCCGCACAGTTCACATTTTGTCTTTTCTTCCTTGATATTCACTTACTTTCATAACCAAGGGCCAACAGGCCCCCAAGACTCACATGTGACTCATCCCGAGGCACTTCATATATGACCTTTTATGTTTTACTTTGACTTCAGGCTACACAGTGCAGCCTTTGCTTTCTGCTCTATGCCTCCTCTCCTTCCATGTACAGACTGTATTTTCTGTGTTTGGTACCCAGTTTCAACTACACCTGGTACCTAGACCCTTTTCCTCATGATTTTACTGAGGGTTGTGAGGTATCTGGTTGTCATAATATAATTTCAGCCAGGTCCTGTTCACCAAACCTTCCTTCCGTTCTCCATTCAAATTATTCAACTGCGCAACTCATCCTTCTATAACATAGGCGACCTCATAAGGCCAGAGCCAATGCATTATGAACTTTCCTGGATCCTTGATGAACTTACTGTCATATACCAGTACTAGATCTCCTTTTTTAAATCATTCTCCTTGATGTTCCTACCATGATAGGCCTTCTCTCTTTCCTTCTATACTTGCTTATGGAATCTTGCAATAAATCTGTCTTCTTCTAGTTCAACCAACTATGCAAGCCTCTCTCGAACAACTCCAGTGGCATCCATATCTATAAAGGCAACAATTCTTAGGCTTGGTACCAAATATTCCATTGGGACAATGGATTCAAGACCGTACACCAACTTAAAAGGGGTCTGCATTGTTAGCTTCTTGCAAGTGGTTCTATAAGCCCATAATACTGTTGGTACTCTTAAATCCCAGTCATCTCTATTAACACTGTAAATATTTGTTAGCGTTGTCTCCAAGATCTTGTTGAATGCTTCCATTGTCCCATTTGCTTGTGGATGGTAAGGTGTGATCTTTTGATGGTGGACTGCAAATTCCTCAGTCAGGGATTCAAATTTTTTATTTATGAAATGTGTGCCTTGATCACTCATAAGGATATTTGGGCATACAAACCTGGTTATGATGTCATAAAATATGAAGCACACAGTTGTAGTTGCACTATAGGCCTTAACTGTTCTTGCTTGAGCCCATCTGGTCAAGTATTATTTCACAGTAATGATGTACCTTGCTCCTGTGCACTTTCCTGGTGGGTTTATAGGTCCCACAAAGTCAATGGCCCATTTCTCAAATGCTTGTAGGGTCGGTTGTGGTGCTAAGGGAATTTTATCTCTTCTAGATGGTTTCCCAATTCTTTGGCATACATTGCAGTCTCCGTAATAGTCTTTAGCATCTTTTTGTAATGTAGGCCACCAAAGGCCAGCTCGAAGAACCTTCTGCGCAGTTTCTTTCCCTACGTAGTGTTCTCTAGCGATGCCTTCATGAGATTTTGCGAAGATCAATGGTCGCTCTGCCTCCATAACACACCTTGTCAATATCTCATCAAGTCCCATTTTGTATAGTTGTCCAGCTAGAAGTGAAATGTTGGCAGTGCACACTACTAGTTGTTTCTTTTGGGGAATTGTATACTCACTAGCTGCCCTTCCTATTGACAGGAACTGGACTATCTCTGTGAAGTGTTAATCAATCTTTCTAATGGCCAGTAACTGTGCATCTGACAATGTATCCTCCAAACTAGTGGGTTCTTCTCCATGTTCCAACCTTGACAAGTGGTCGGGACCTTTGTTCATTCTCCCTAGCTTAACTATGATCTAAAAATCATACTCCTAGAATAGAAGAATCCATATTCATATTCTCTCCCCCAACACTGGATTTTTGACTAGGTATTTCAGCATGAAGTGATCAATAAACATTTTAAAGTGTCCTCCCAACAAGTAGTGGTGAAATTTCTATAGTGCATACACCATGGCTAACCCTTCTCTTTCAGTGGTGCTGTAATTAATCTTAGTTGTGGATATTTTCCTGCTAGAAAAAGCTAACGAGTGGTCAATATCTCCTTCCCCAGGTTGTGCTAACACTGCTCCTAGGCAAATAGAAGATGCATCAGCATGCACATGAAACTCCTTTCTCCAATCTGGGAAAACCGGAATAGGCACAGTAACCATTTTCTGTTTCAGTGTATCGAAGCTCTGTTGGCACTCCCCTGTCCAGTGAAATTGACAGTCTTTCCTCAAAAGCTTCTCCATGGGTGTTGTAATCTGGGTATATCCTTTAACGAATTTCCTATAATATTTTGTATGTCCCAACGTAGTGCGCAGGTGTTTGACTGAAGTAGGAGGGGGTATATCAACTATAATGGAAATTTTAGATGGATCAACCAACAATACCTACTTGCATACAATATGACCTAATAGCACTCCAAATGGTGAGAATAAGATGCACTTCTTCAGATTCAAGGCAATTTTACACTGCATGCATTTGTCCAACATTAGCCTTAGACATTCAATATGATTTTTCATTAAACTAAAAACAGTCTAATCATCAAAATATGCTTCTAGAAATTTATGCAGAAACTCCTTGAATGCTTCGACCACCACCCTGGAAAAGATGGAGGGGGAATTATTCAATCCAAATGGAATCACTGTATATTGGTAGGATCCCCATATCTTGAAAATGTGGTCTTATGGCGATCTTCCTTGGCAATCTGAATCTGATGGTATCCTAAAAATCGATCTGTAAAAGAATATACCTCCTGGCCTCCCACATTATCTAACACTTCGTCAGTGAATGGTGTAGGGAATGGGTCATGCAAATAGACATCATTCAAATTCTTGAGATCTATGCATATCCTGATCTCTCCTATCTTCTTGTCTTGTACCACCATAGGGATAATCCATTATGACTCTTCAACGGATTCTATAATTCCTGCTTCCATCATTTTGTCGAGCTCAATCTTCACTTTCTCCTTATATTTAGGATTCAATATGTATGGTCTCTGTTTGATGGGTCTTTCATCTAGTTTCAAAGGGATCCTCATTTCTCCCATAGGCCCTTTAATGCCCTTCATATCAGTGAACTTGGTCAGAAACAAGTCTTGATATTCATGCAGTAACTATGTTATCTTGTCAATAGTAGCAACATCCCAATAATATCCAACATTTGCAATCTTCGGTGTCTGCTCTATTCCAATGTTAACCTTCTTAATCTTTATTGGTTGTCCAATAAATGGTATCTCAACTCCTAGTCCCTCCACATCTCTTTGGCCTTCTGTTTCGACAATGTTCACCTTCCTAGGATCATCGTCTTCATCAGCATTGATGTTGTAACAACCTTGCAGTTTCTGGAGAGGCGCAATCCATTAGTCCTTTTCTTGTTCTAAGGGGGGGCTAGAGGCCTCCTCAAATAATTTATGTCTTACAATTTGTAACACTTGATCTACTGAAGGATATTGACTGTCAAATAAGAAGGTAGTTACAAAATTCTGAGTCATAACTTCCCAATCTGTAGTGATGAGGCATAGCTCCGCTTGAGGGTACCAGTTGATAGGGGTTGTGTCCAGTGTGTTAATAAATTTGTGCACCCACTGCTCTTGAGGAAAGGTTCTCCAGGCTTCCTTGAAACTTCACACATGGTCCTTTGGGCAGCTTCGACCTGTGTAGAAAACTTCACAACCTTCTACTTATGCTGATAATCACGCGGTCATCAGGGTACGACATTGTATCCATTTTGTAATGTTGTTTTTGTGTGTCCCCCACCATCTTGCTGGTGTTTTTTTCAAGGCCTCATCCATTGCCAACAATCTTTGTTGTGTTGGTACACTTTCTTCAAATTCTGACAATAAGGTTTCTAAAGGATTTAGACCATCAAAGGTGGGTAAGTTACTTACTGTTGTGTCGATCCAGCGAACATCTCTCATTAATCTAGCACATCTCCTTGTAGATAATTTATACATTTCGTTCTGCCAGTTCTCAAGTGATTCTTCTAAATTTTATGAACATGCACTTCCACTTTGCCTGCTTCGGTTTCCATTGGTAGTAGGATTAATGTAATCCTATTGTCTGGCTATTAATTTGTATATGTTTTCCAGTTCATATGTGCAGTCTTCTTCTCTGATAGGTTATGTGTATCGTTGACCTTCATCTATATATAAAGGTGCAATGAACCTAAGTCCATCTCTTTCAAATGTCATACGTATTTTATTTAAATCAACCATAGTGGAATTATTGAAAGCCCAATAAATTCCTAATAGTGTAGGGTAAGGGTAGTTGTCATCAACTATCTTAATTACCTCAAAATATGCAAATGTTCTTACTCCGTTGATTTCCATAGGGACGTCTTCCAATCTTCTAAAGGGGCTTACAACTTGCTGATTAGCCATCCTAAGTCTGATAGGGGATTAGATCAACTTCAGTTTTCCCATCAGTGCCCAGGTTTTCTTCGTCGTGACATTGACCCTCGACCCTAAGTCGAGGACCACATAGTATATATCATATTATCCCATCTGAGAATTCCAATGTAGTTCCTTATTTGTCCTTCTCTTCTTGGATAGTTGATGTACTTATTTATTCAGTAAGGGATCTATCCTTCCTATCTCATACTGTCTGTTTAAATTTTGTAACTCTTGTACAAATCTCTCATACTGAATCAACTTAATACAAGTATATAAAAATTCCATGAGCTTTCTTACCTCTTGTCCCTCTTTTGGCAAAGCAGACTGATCAAATGCCAGAGGAATTCCTCAAATATTTGTCTTTCTTTCTTTACATCAAAAGTCTGGGTTTTCTCTGTAGCTTTCCAGACTGATGAGTCTTCTGTAGGATTTCCTTGGGTCAGTTTTTCTTCTCCTGTAACATCGCCTCCTCTAGTGATAATAGTGACTCTAGGTATCCTCCGTGAGGTTCATCATATATCAATTGTACTTGTGAGTTCTACTGAGGTCCTTGTCTTTCCTTAAGACTAGCTAGCAATGTTGGGCATTCCTTGATGACATGCTTGAAAGAGTTGCAGTAGTTGCATGTAGTACAAGGGTTCTTACAGTCCCTTGCCAAGTGTCCTGGTTGTGCACATTTATAACAGATGATATCCTCAACCTCAACCCATGCCTCTTCCTCTTCCTCTTCCTTTGAATCCACCACAAGGAATGAAGTTTCCTTTCCTAGGGGAGTTATACTGTGTAGTGTTTCCTTCCTATTGTACTTCACCTTGAATTTTGTATATGTATCTTGACCTTTTGTGCATGATCTCTTAAGCCCAACAATCCCTATCATCATGCCCTATGGACTTACAGAACGTGCAATACAAATTTTTAGGTGTCTGAACATATATTTTCATGTAATAGCACTCACCAGGGTGATGTCTATTTCTTTATACCTCGCACCAGGGCGATGTCTATTTCTTTATACCTCGCACCAGGGCGATGTCTATTTCTTTATACCTCGCACCAGGGTAGGGTGACTTTCTTCAAAGGGCTCGAAGCTCTAGAGGCCAAGTATTCATGAAATAGGGGACAGTGCTCCTTTCCATGGCCTTCTGATCTACATCTAATGCACCAGATGTCTTCTCTTTTATCTTTTACATTGTCTTTCTTCATATCTTCGACCTGCAGAGACAAGCTAGTTAGCTGACTCAATATTTGACTCATACCTGAGATGGATTCTCTCATAGGGGTTGAATCTAACTTCATGGAGATTTCCAACACCTCAGTTGGTGAAGTGATCTTTTGTTGCATCAGAGGAACTCTGATGTGTGGTAAGAGGGAAACAATGAACCATTCTTTGTTATGCTCATCTAGAATCTGAAACGTTAATCGACATGTTAAAGTCTTGAATCTCTGATTGAATTCCCAAATAGGTTCAACTACCTTCTTCTTGATCTCTTTCAGCTCTATAATACATTGTGACTCTAGCTTGGGTTTCTTGAACTCTGCAATCAACGCATTCTTGATCTCATTCAGTGGCTTAGGCTGTGCAAGTCCTTGGAAAAGCTTCATGTACCAGCTCAGTGCACGATCCCTTGGGGTAGTACTAAAATGAGTTCTTTTAATAGCTTCATTAGTGACATTCTTAATATTCCATACGGATTCACAAAGGAACTAGTGTTGATCAGGATCTTCATGTTGGATTACTGAGAGGGGGGGTGAATCAATAATAGCGT
>SNQJ01S0241165.1:0-13489 GCA_010110895.2 Picea sitchensis
AACCTCCCTAGAATATCAATGACTAAATAAAAAACAACTTAACAGATAAGTCAGTTCATACCAATTTTACTTTGTTCTGTAAATCTTGTCTTCTGCTGCTTGCTCTATCATTCTGCTCTTCTTCTGCTCTGCTCTATCGTTCTGTTCTGCTTCAACTCTGCTCTTTCAAAATTTTATGCTCAACATCTTCTCGTTTTTGCCATTCTACTCTTCTTCAACTCTTTCTATTCTTCTGCCCTGTATTTCATCTACTCTGCCTGTCCTTTGCTCCGATTTGCATATACAATTCATTTCATTATGTATATCAATTAGACTTCATCCTTAACTCTGTCTCCTTTCTCCTTTTCTTGCTATTTCATCCTTTTTCCATGCAGAACAACCACCCAAATATAGTGTCACTCATTTTCTCTTATACATCCTGCCTTGACTGTTCCACTTCCCATCTCCTTCGGCAAGAACAACGACAACTGTCTAAGCAACTGAATCGTCATCTGAAAACGCTAAATAATTCTTCATAATGAGTCCATTTCACTAACAAAAATCATACTCAGTCGTTAACTGTGAGAGATAATAGTGACTCTTCGATCAATATTTGATCCAACGGTTCAAATCCAATCGGGATTTCACCATCGTGATTTCGGCAATTGCGATGTCAAGCTTCACTTATAAATCCCGATACACAAAATTCCATATATCGGTCGAATCAATGCTCCAGATGTAATTTCGGCTCAACAGCTACGATTATGTCATGATATCGCATATCGCAATTTCGCAATTCATCTTGCAATCCTTACCATATTACAATTCGTGAATCCTCCGACGTAGAGTTTGATCAACGGTCCGGATACAATCTCGTTTCAACGGTTACGATTATATCGTGATATCGCGTATCGCAATTTCAGCATTTGCGATGTCACCAATCACAAGTCCTTCGGACTCGCACTTCTCTGATTCCCGATGGCTCCTTTCCACGTGCTAGCCCTACCGGCTGTCGGCCCATATGACCGTCAGCACATGACCTCGGTCAAGCCTCGCATCGGGATTTCGTCATTTAAAATATCATCATACACATGCCTATGGAATTCCTGATCCCCAATTCTCTGATGATGGAGATCAATAGTCCAGATCAACTTCTAGCTTCGACAGCTCAAATTAGATCGCGAAATTGCATATCGCGATTTTGGAGTTTTTCGTTGTAACGGAACACGGGACTCGTGAGACTCCGATACTCGATTTCCCGATGAGCAAAACTCTGACAGCGCCTGATCGTATTCCACCTGTCCTTGCGAATGGACAGTCCCTATGCCTTCGGGATTTCTCCTCTGCACAGTAGGACTTAAACCCTGCGTTTAACCTCTACATGAATCTGACGGTCATCGGCCTTTCGGGAAAATTGAATGGGATCCGACAGTCACCATCTTCCTTCTTCTCTACAAACTCCTGTATCTCGAGCTTTTTGTGCGCATCTTCTTCCATGCTGTTCCTCCTGAGCTTTACATTCAAATTTCTTGTTCTGCCATCCTCTTCAAATCTCTTATTCTACCATCCTCACTGTTGTCATCAATGACAAGCATTCACTTTATTCTGTCCACTGAATTTGCCAACATATTGGCTCGCCTTGTTTCTAGAAGCCACCGATAGTTAGGACACATTGAATGCGATTTTCTATTTTTAGAGGAGGTCGAACCTTCTAGTGGTTGACCTCTTAGCTTGTAAATCTATAAATACCACCTTAGTGGTTAGACAAATAGCTAGAGAGGAGAAAAAGATAGTTCAACTTTGTTTTTCCATTTTAAGACATATTTTGCTAAAACTATGTAAAACTACATTTTCATATTAAATGTTGAAATTGTGTTAATTGAGCTTGTGAATCATCCTTGAGGAGTAGCCATGATCTGTTGGGGGGCCCACTAGCAGTCTGGGTGAATATTTAGTTAGTTTGCTTGTGAATTTGAGTAGTGTAATTGTCATTTTGTTTATTTCCTGTACATGAGTTTTTATTGTGTTTATTTACTGTATAAATTGTTGTTCATAATTTAATTACTTTAGTTTAGTTTTGCAGGTTATTATGGATGCTAGTGTTAATATGCAATTATCTTTTAGTTACTAGGAAATGAACTATCAAGTTCTTAGATACTAACCTTGTGTATAATTAGATGATAGCTAGATTTTATTTATGCTGAAATAAAATTTAAAAACAGAGTTAAAACAAAGTTTCTAGTTCATGGTTTCTTTGGAAAGCTTTGGTGGATGGATAGTTGTTAGTTTGCATATCTAATTGTTGTTTAGCTTTGTTCATTTCATTGTTAGTTAGTTTTCCTATTTAATTTCTTGTCATATGCTGAAATAGGATTTAAATTTTGTTTTATGAGTATTTTCCATTTGCAATTTAATTTGTTAAAATAGAATTAGTTTAGTTTATTTAATATAATTTCCTTTTCTAGATCTAGGTTGCAATTTTAATTCAAAGTTGATTAGTGAGTTTAGTTTTCAGTTATGAATCTAAGCAGTATGAATTTGCTTCATTAGCATAAAATGAAATTGAATTACATAGAGTAGTGTTTTCATCTTGTTGATGATTAATGCATGATTAAATAATCACATGGATATGCAGGATAGTTGATGTTGCCTCTATAATGGCTAAGTTCTCACTGGATTGCCTAATTCACACTTTTCACTTTGCTATCGAAGTCAATATTGAGTTTATCCTTCTTGAGTTATCGTTAATTGTTAAATGTCATCGTGATATTATAAGACATCGGAGACATAACCATCAACATTATATTTGAGTTTCCTTGCTTTTATAGATTAGAGGATAGTTTCCTTGCTTTTTAGAGAATAGTCTTCTTTCTTTGGTAGATTAAAGAAGAGTTTCCTTATCATAGAATAAAGAGTAGTTGTTGATGCTTTGAGTTTAGTAGATTAATATTTTCTTTTATAAATTAGATGTCATTGTGAAGTTTAATTTAAGAATAGAGTTCACTTGTTTATTATCTTGATTAGTTGCTTATTGAGTCATCTTGATTAGTTTACTTCTTGTAGAAGTTATCATAGGTCAGTTAGTTGATTGTTTGCTTGTTATTTGCTTTAATAGGGTAGTTGCTTGCTTGTCTATTTGCTTTGATAGGGTAGTTGCTTGCTTGTTTATTTTCTTTAATAGGATAGTTGCTTATTGAATTTGAGTAGGTTAATTAAAGTAGTTTGTTGATGTTATTACTCATTAGGTAGATTAAATAGATAGTTTGCTTTTGTTTATTTTCATGATTGAGTTAATTTGCTTTAAGTAGGTTTTTCAGTTGCTTTATTATGACTATCCATCGATCCTTTGCTCAAAGGTTACTTAGGGTACATAGTTTAAGTTTCTTAGTAGGGTTTTCTCATTAATAGCCTTTTCTTGAATAGATTAGTTCTCAGATAGCCCATTTCCTTAGTTAGAATATACTACCTCTATCCTTTCTGCCTTGGCACATATAGTGATACAAATCTAAGTTTACTTACCCCAGGTTGACAATTTAATTGAGGGTTTTTAGTGTTTTTTAGTGCATATAGAATACCCATAATTTTTGGCATCATTATCGGGGAGTTGTATCAAGGTAGGAAATAGTTAGGAATTAGATCACTTCTAAACCTTAGCATTAGTTTGGTGGTGGTGGAACTATAATATGAGAGGTAAGAGCCTATGCATCTGCTATAGCAGGTTCCCCCAAACCCAATGGTAGTTTTCTTTTTGTTTTTGTTTACTTTAATGAATATACCTAGAGACCCAAAAAGTAGATACGTTAAATCTAAATCAGATATTTAAACCAAGGTTCCTTCCGACCTTTTTTGGGGAAGGAACGTTCCACTCGTAAATTCCGCAGACCAATACCAAAAAATAGCAGCTAGCTCAACCCAAACAGCTAAAGTAGTCTCTGAAGAGACTAATATAGGGAGCACTATAGAACATAAAATTGAAGCATCAGTAATAGTGGGACAAGAGACAAGACCACTCGAACCTTCCACATAACCAAACAATACAACCTTTGTTTTCTTACCACCATCAGGAGATCTTAACTTTGAAGACATCATAGACCTTGAATAGGTGAACACCTTGTTTGGTAATCCATCCAACATAATTGTCTCTCAAATTGACACAGAAACTTAGGCACTAATAATCTCAACCGGCTTGAGTAGAGTCCCAAACACCCAAACAGTAGGAAGACTTTCCCATTAGAGGGATACCTTGTTCTCTTCAAGAATAAAACCACTTAAGTACTCTCTTTTTGGAATCCAAACCAGTATGGATGATCGGGAGGATCACAACAATGTAAGACACGGGAAGGAAGAAGTTAGAAACCAAACCAAAACTACCTTTGGGTTTCCAATTTTGGACACCACCCCAAATGTCAATATGAAAAATATTCCTCTCTCGACACTGCCCGCCTTTTATGGTAAAAGAAGTGAAGATCCAGATACCTTCCTATTTGAATTCAACATCTTGTGTAGGAGCTACATTACTTACAAGATGCCCAGAAACTAAAACTCTTTCTTGCCACCCTCAAGAACTCTGCACTAAGATGGTTCATGGGGTTGGGAGAATACAGTATTAGGTCTTGGGAAGCCATGAAAGATATATTTCTTTAGAAGTACCAAGACTACTATAATACCAATGGGTCTCGTAATGAAATTTTCAAAATCCAACAATTAGAAGATGAGAATCTCAAAGACTATATGGAATGGTTTGCATACATCTCCCAGAAGTCAAAATACCATGACCTCCCAGAAGATGCAGTTAAGGATCTTTTCCTTAAGGGAATTTCATAAGAATACCTAGAGATGCTTAAACTGATGGCATCAGGTGACATCTCTCATAAACCATTTGCCAAAATATGTGAAATGTGTAAGAATTACTCAAGGACTAGAGCTAAAACATGAAAGAATGTTCGGGACCCTTATAATAGGAACTTAAAACCAGTTAGTTCAGGTGGTATCACAAGAGAAGAGATAGGGAACCTTTTAGAAAACTTCAAGACAAATATCTTAAGCACAATAGGCTCCCATTTGGACACCCTAAAAATTAAAAAGAAACAGGAGGAGGAAAATGCAACAATGAGCATATATTTCCCAAAATTCAGGAGGAAGCATTCCTCAAGGGAATGCCCATTAGATAACATTTCAGTTTGTGGATTTTGCACATAAGACCATTCAACTGAGAAATTTCCATAATTTCCTAGTTTATTAGCCATCTATAGGATTAGGGATCCTGGGGAGTCCTCTTATGCACCTAGGAGGCCATGGCAGCCTAGGAACCAACCCACATACCCAAATCTACAATCTCAAGTTCCACCCTATTATCAACAACAACAACAACAATGGAACTCACCAAGTTGGAAAAATTGGTCTACCTAGTACCAACATGCTTGGCTTCAAGGATGGAGAGGAGGTCATAACCAAGGGAACCTCAAGCTCCACTTGTCCCTATGTTTAACCATCCTTACCCTCAGTTTCCACCGAACACTCTGCAACTTGTGCTAGGTTTCGTTCCACTACCTTTACCTCCTATTCCACAACAACAAAGTCCAATCCAATATCAGAATGCAAGCTCCCCAAGACCGACATTATTACCGACACAACCAGTGCCCAATCCAAATAATAAACCCCCTCAACCTCTTCACAATGTTGAGATGTAGGCCTTCCTGGCATATGTTATTACTCATGTTCCATTACAGGAGATTCAACTAAGATCAGAAAAAGTTCTGGATAGGCAGAGACCTTCATTAGTCATCCAGGAAGAAGAAGAAGAAGAAACCACTAAACAACCCATGGATGACACTAGGTGGGAAGATGTTATTATTCATAAGGACCAAGAACCCAAGCTTCCCCAAAATGTACCTTCACAAATTACAAAGGACCCTCCTTATCCAGAAAGATTAGTAATCGAGAAACCTACCACCCTACCGGAATTTGACATCTTGAATGAATTGAAGAATATTTGTGTCAAGATTCCCTTGATTCAAGCCATTAAAGATATTCCAATATACAGTAAGGTAGTCAAATAATTGTGTATTGAGAAGCCATGTAGGAAGTAGAAGGACCCTCCTATAGTACATTTGATAGGAGAACTTTCTGAATACATATTAGAGTAGCCGAAACTAGCAAAATATGGGAACCCAGGAAACCCTGTAGTGACCATAACCATTAATGAGGTCTCCATTGGGAACACTCTCATATATCTAGGGGAAGCCATCAATTTTATGACCACTACTACCTTGGAGAAATTACAGTTACAACCTCTTCTTAGGCCTACCCCAACAATTTTGGAATTAGCAGATAAGATCAGGGTAATACCTAAAGGAATTTTGGATGATATCATAGTTACTTTAGCCTCATGTGAGTACCCAGTAGAATTTCTTGTCATCCACTCAAAGGATCCTACCAAAGTTCATCCCGTCATTTTGGGAAGACCTTGGTTAGCCACAACCAATGCATTTATTGGCTGTAGAGAGGGAGAAATGACCACCTCAAATGGACTTTCTATCCAGAAGCTCACCATATACCCTCCAACTCAACTTATCATGGAGAATATATGGTGGCTTGAATGTTCATATGAGAATGAGGACTGGGAAGAACCCGTATTGCCAAGTGACCATGCTTAGGCACTTCAAAAGCACACAACAGAAAATGTGCTAAACCATTTCATTTCTGCTATCACATGTGTTGATTTTCCACAATCTTTTCCCCAATTTGAGTACATGTTTGGGGAAGAATTTCAGGAACAATTAGACCCATCCATTTTGTCTTCAACATATTTTTTATTTGAGATAGACGAGCCTATCACATCTTATACTATGCCCTATGAGATTAGTCCAGGGAAATTTTTACATATAAACTCCGGGCTAGATGAAAACCAACAAAAACAGTTAGTACGTATTCTTAAAGAACAATTAGGAGCATTCGCCTGGGAATACACTGACATGAAGGGTATACACCCTGACACATGTATCCATCACATATATACTCAGGGGGAAGTAACACCTATTAGGCAACCCCAGAGAAGGATGAACCCAACACTTAAAGATATAGTAAAGGAGGAGATCCAAAAATTATTAAATGACGGATTTATTTATCCCATCTCCGATAGTAAGTGGGTGTCCCCGCTTGTAGTGGTTCCAAATAAAGTGATCGGGAATGTTGATTTACAAGAGCTCAACAAAACCACTCTAAAGGATTACTTTCCCCTTCCTTTCATCGACCAATTTTTGAATACCCTATCTGGAAAGAATTATTTCTCCTTTTTATATGGGTATAGCGGGTACAATCAAATTCTCATAGCACCCGAGGACCGGGACAAGACTACCTTTACTTGTCCTTGGGGCACCTATGCCTATAGGGTTTTAACATTTGGATTGTGTAATTCTCCTGCCACATTTCAACGAGCAATACTAAGGATATTTGCTTATATTATTCATGATTGTGTGGAGGTCTACATGGATGAATTCATAGTTTATGGAAACACTTACCAGGAAGCCTTAGATAACTTAGAAAAATTCCTTATCAGGTGCCAAGCAATGAACCTGTCTCTAAGTCATGAAAAATGTAAAATGTTGTTGACTGAAGGAGTGGTTCTAGGACATAATGTTCCTCTGAAGGGATAAAAGACGATCCTACAAAGATTGAGGTCGTCATTAGAATTCCACCCCCCAAGACTCATAAAGAGGTGAGAATATTTCTTGGACATGTTGGATATTATTGACAGTTTATTGAAAATTTTACAAAGATTGTTGCACCTATGTTTGGATGTTAATAAAAGATGTTGATTTTGTTTGGACTGAGCAGTGTCAAACTACCTTTGAAACCCTAAAAGATAAGTTGTTTATGGCACCATTTCTTAGAGGGCCCAATTGGACTCTCCCATTACACATATCCATTGATGCCTCTGACACTGCAATAGGAGGATTATTAGGAAAAAAAGAGGACCAACAGTCCTATGCCATTTATTTTGTGAGCAATAACTTGTCCCCTACCAAGTTAAACTACATAGTTACCAAGAAGGAATTATTGGCAGTTGTTCATGCTATTAACAAATTCCTCCACTACATTACAGGTTACGTAGTATTTGTGCATACAGATCATTCCGCCATTAGATTCCTCATGAATAAACCCATAACTAATGGTCGAGTGACTAGGTGGCTCCTGTTATTGCAAGAGTTTAATATCACTGTTCTTGACCGACCTAGAAAGGAGAATTTGGTAGCTGATTTATTTCATGAATAAAAAATGAGGATGATGATATTACTGTAGATTATATTTTCCCAAATGAGCACCTTTTTTCCCTCTCTATGAATACCCCCTGGTTTGCAGATATGGAAAACTATCTAGCTACTAGGAAGTTACCATGTCATTTGTCACCTCATGAAAAGCATAAAATTATTACGCAAAGTGCTAATTACTCTTGGGTTGGCCATGACCTTTTTTGCACAGGACCTGATTTGATTATTTGTAGATGTGTCCGAGAGGATGAGGTACTAGAAATACTACGAAGTCGTTATGATGGACCATGTGGTGGCCATTTTTCTTGAAAACGTACAACATATAAGGTGTTACATTCGGGTTACTATTGGTCTAGCATTTTCAAAGATGCTGCCAAGTATGTGAGGAGTTGTGATAGTTGCCAAAGGATAGGAAGACCTATGTCAGCTAACGAAATGCCCTTGCATGCATGTTATGATAAAACTTTTCAAAAAATGGGCTCTTGACTTTGTAGGACCAATTTTGCCCATGTCCTGTAAGAAGAACTATATTTTGGTTTGTATAGACTATGTCACCTAGTGGGTAGAAGCAAAAGCCCTATTTAGGGATATAGAAAAATCCATTGTCGAATTCATGTATGAAGACATCTTTACCCGCATCGGTGTCCCTCGTGAAATTGTTATGGACCAAGGCACTGTATTCACTTCCAAGATGATGAGAGAGCTAACAAAGAAATATGGGATTAGACATTGTAAATATTCTCCATACCACTCGCAAGCTAATGGTCAAGTAAAATCTACAAAAAAAATTGTGGAATCTATCTTATCTAAGACTGTTCAATTATATCACCAGGATTGGGCTGATATGCTTCCAAAGGCTTCATGGGCATATCGGACCACTTGGCGAAACACCACCAAACATACCCCTTATGAGCTAGTGTATGGGAAAAACATACTTATACCAATAGAATTCTGTTGGCAGCCAATACAATTTTTTCTATTGCCCTCTAAGCTGCCTACACCTACATCTTCTGAACTTCGAATTGTCGTCGCATTTTGCGAATTAATGATATTTTCATTTCATGCGATGTTTGCAAATTGGTTTCAATTTAGTTTTCACGACTGAAAGCGTGAAAACTCCTCCATCGTTATTTTAATTGTCATGATCTGCTCATCGATATTCTGATTAGTGCTTACCTTTGGTTTATTATTAAGTGGCTGGAATGATTTTTCAAACTATGCCAACTTTTACTTTAATTGCGCAACTTGACTTTTATTTAATTAACAAGGCATTGAGCATGCTAATTCATGAATTATACTTGATTATATAAGGGTTATGATTGATTTTGGTTCTTATATGATGTGATCCTTATTATCAAAAGCTCTTGGCTTATTCATTTTTGCCACAATGCTTTATAAACTTTGATTATACAACAAGCACATAGGTAACATATGAGTTTGATTTTATATTGAATGGCAATAGTTTGAGGTTTTACAATGGCGCATTGATTAAACTTTTGGATTTTGATTTTATGGTTTGAATTATTACAGGTGCATATTTAAACTATGGGTTTGATTTAACGTTGAACGATCGTGGTTTCAAACTATACATTGACACATTGATATAATTGTCCACCGTTTCAACCATGGGTTGGCCGAATAATTTTAATTTTGGTTATGATTGATTGAACAGGGATGGTACTGTGCCATTAATGTTTTGCATGGTGGTGAACTAACCCACCAACTTCGCACGCGCATATTGATTCACCTCCCCTTTCATCGTTCTCATAGCTGTTAGCCAAAACGATTTTGCTCCTGTATGTTTAATCCGAACCCTACCATGCGCCCACACAATGGCTCCAGTCATAAGGGCTAAACCCAATGGCTGCCAGGCATTGTTGATGTTTGATGGTGCTTACAGTGACCTCGAGGAATTCGGATGGCTCTCATTCATATGAAAGTTTGATGGTTATAACCCTAGCATGGATCGACAATTTGCATTAACCTTTGATGGCTACCGAGCCAAAGTTGGGGATGTGCAGTTGGAAATTGATGGGCAATTTCTCAGTCTTGCTACCGGTCTGCCTGCTGTCAGACAGAGAGGGTCGAAAAATTGTAAAGTGGAGGATGTCCCGTGGACATTACTCTTCTAGTCACGAAGAGTGAGTTCCTGTGACAAGGGTTTGCCTACAAATATGATAAAGAAACGATGGCACGACTTGCTGATGGTAACCAAGCAATTCATCACATGCGAGGGCCGATATGGTTTCGTTTTCCTGTATCACCTTCGGCTACTTATGGTTTTCAATGGCTATGAGCTTAATATGCCTTACTACATGAATAGGAGTCTGTTTAAAATGTCCAAAAGGTACAAACGAAACCAGGCCGATAACAGCCTATTTCATTTTGGGTTAATTAAAATGCTTGTGGTTTGTCATTTGGGGTTACGTCGGGACTGTTGGAATGATTTTCTTAAATGCAATAATTTTGATGAGTCAAGCCCACCACAGGTTGAAAAAATTGTGGTGAGGGAGAGCAAGTTAGTACCCCCTATCCCTTACAGTGCCCTGCTACCCAAACCCCTAGCTGAGCCACTTATTGACCTACCCAAATCTATGAACACAGATGTGGAAAATGTTAAACCCGTGGCTAAAAAGCCCAAGACCAAACCTAATGCAAATTTTAAAGGTAAGAAAAATGCCCGGTTAATCTCTCGCATGGCAAGAAACAAACCAAAAGCACCTGTCAACCCTGACCCTATTGTTCTCAATGAAGAGTCTAACTCGGAAATTGAACGTTTCCTAGCAAGTGAGTATCCCTATTCTGAAGGTCTGTGTGATAAACCCGCATATGATTTTGTGAAGAGCCTACCTCCTTGTTTGCTAAATGATCCAAATTATCCCGTCATCAAAATGCCCTGTGAAACCCCTGGTGACTTGTCGAAACCCCTTCCTGCTCTAGTCAAACCAGCTGCTCCACCATGTGATTAGTGTGGCGTATGGTTATAAAGGTATTACCTCAGTGTTCCAATGCTGCAATCTAGAATTCATGCTCTGGAGGATCAAGTGGCAAATCTCACCAGTCAAAAGGGTAAGATGCCATCCACGTATAAGAAGCAACGAACAACTGGTTCGATCTTGTTTAAGAACATGGAGTTTTCAACAATATTCGTCAATTCAAAATTGGCGTAGCTAGATCAACCTCACTGGTATGACTTTCACCTATTTATATGACATGATCATAAACTCTGTTTATATCGTGGATATGCTCTGTCGCATAAGCATGCACTTTTGTATGTAATTTTGTTTTGATAAATCAATTTTCATTATCGTTTAAGTTTTGATTGAATTTGGCTTTGATTCGAGTGATCATGGGATAGATTTGATTTTTTTTAATTTGTTTTAATCGAATACTTTGTTGATAATCGAAGTTGTTAATATTTTCTCAACATAGGTTGTTTCTGGTATTCCAATTTTGAACGCAGTCAATAGTTCAATTTGAATTGGTTATATTCTATACGATGTGCTTAGCATAACTGTTATAATGTTATAATCCATGTCTGATTCGACGAATTCGAATATCAGTCTGTTAATGCATAACCAAAGTGCTAACTGTTCGATTCACATCGTTTGACCGCGTTATCAGCTCGTTTCATATTGTTTAAATTTTATTTGTTGAACGGAAATGATTATGCCCAGCATGGTGATTTATTTCTATAATTAAACTCAGCCATATTCATTTTGATTATTTACCCAGTTTATATTATGAATTCTGTTACGCTCCTATCTGTTGACTGTGTGGTGATCAATAACAAAATTCATTGAGTATGATTTCGTCTGAATACAATCAAAACAGTTTACCTATCTTTACACTTGATTGAATAATATCAATGCTATGACTATCGCGAGTCAAGGATGGTTACGATCATTATTTTGGTCGTATCTATTAAACAGTGTGACACTCAAAGAACGAAGTCTATGGCAAAGATTAGGGGATGCTGTTATGCATGTTTCATTTTGATAATAATCGTAATAGCCTTTCTATATTGGCATTTGATTAAAACGATATGAATCCTATGCACACTGCACAGCAGTAACCAATCGATTATGATGGTTTGGATTATGATTGCATCATATCTTATATGATTTGATTCACCATTAATTTCATTTAATAGTCCTGTTATGATTCGACCTGATTTTATGGCAACTGAAAAAACAGAGCATTCTTACCCTATCCCGATTGTATCCTTTTCGATTTGGTTTGATTTGAATGATACATTTGCTTGAGCCATTAGTAATTGGATTTTAATGTTTGTTGAAAACGAATTAAATTGGAGTGTTGTTAAAAAAGATTTCGTTTGATTTCTATCTGATTCTATATGCTATTTTAGACTAGCTACAGAATCAGATGATTCTGTAGCTAAGTCTATAGGATCATTTTTTTATTATTTTGTCACTGAAATATTTTTTTAATTTGATATTTGTGTTCTATTGCAGGTAAATTCGAAATTGCAATTGATTTTATGAGTAGTTGGAGGATATCTCAAAGATTTCACTTGCATTTCAGTTGCTTAGTTTAGTTGATTTTGGGATTTTTTTCCTGATTATGTAAAACTGTTTGATAATTATCCACAGGGAGGTTTTACCTTGTGGAGAAACTTATATATACTTATGATTTTTGTAATAATATTCATCCTCACTCGTGGGAGAACAAGGATATGGATTTCTAATATGGACTGAAGTAGAATTGATGTTTTGTCACAACTTTAGCTTCTCAATATATCAACATTTTGTTTCATGTTTTGTATATCACTTTGTCTATGATTTATGACTACTTTAGCTATCTAGATCATGTGCAAATGATATAATTTTAATCACTGTAATCCATATCTGGTTTCTTCTAATTGTATAAAAATACATAACAATTGTTAGTTCAGTTTGTGAATGACAGGTTTATCTTCGTCATGAGTTGAATTATATAATATGAGTTTTTGCATAACAGGTTTCCCTTATTGCAGAGATTTATATATCTTATAGTTGTTATGATATTTTTATGTCTTGTTTGTCCTATAAACCAACTCGAAGAGCATCTCAGCCGATCGTTTACGAGAAGCTATTGAGCCAATTCAATGCGAGTTTACTTCCTCTGACCAGCTTCAGAGTCATCACACATAGGACAAATTAGGAGCGCTTTTAGGTCAGTTAGTCTTTTCCTTGTTGTTTCCATTAAGTAGTTTAGTTTAGAAATAGTTTTAATTAGAT
>SNQJ01S0241166.1:0-13489 GCA_010110895.2 Picea sitchensis
ATGGGGGATAGAGACCTCCCTGCGAGGCTCTAAGAACTCTAGTAGATTCAATGACTTATCCATTGGGTTGTGGAGTCAACTATTAAAAAAAAAAGGAGAATGATATTTACAATGGCATGAAATCCATTCATGGCTCAAACAAAGAACTTTTTCAGAAAATTCCCATTTACAGGGCCACCAAAAACTTCAGCCTCTTCCAAATTCTGCAACCTGTAAGTATTATTTGAAAATATCTCAGAAATTTTAAAGGGACCAATCCACAAGGCTTAGAATTTACCGTGCTTGCCTTCATCCTGCTTGGATGCATCCCATTTGAGTACTAGATCTCCCAGCTAGAAATTTGCTTTGCTTACCTTCTTATCAAAAGCATGTTTGATCTTCTGTTGATGGTCATGTGATTTTTCTAGTAGCTGGTCTCTAGTTTGTTGCACTTCTACCAGCTGTTGTATTCTTCTGATCATATCATCAGGTTCTCCTTGGTAATATTGGAAGAATTTTTCCACAGGAAAGGAAAGATGAGAAGGAAATATGGCCTCAACTCCATACACAAGCTGAAAAGGAGAGACACCAAGAGACCTCTTTGTTGTCACTCTATCAGCCCACAAAGCAAATTTGAGCTTTGAATCCCATTCTTTCTTGTTGTTCTCTAACAATATTTTGATGATATTTATAAGGCTCTTGTTAGAGGACTCTTCTAATCCATTCCCTTGAAGGTAGTAAGGAGTAGAGTGAATCAATGCGATTCCAAACTGTTCATAGAACCATATCAATGGTTCATCCTTGAAAGATGCGACATTATCAGTGACAATTCTATTCAAACAACCAAATCTTTCCAGGATATCCTCAAGAAAACCAATGATTACCTTGTGGGAATCATTCCTTGTGGGGATGGATTCTATCCACTTGGTAAAGTAATCCGTGGCAGTCAAGATCCACCTATGCTGGCCACTTGAAGCAGGATGGATTTCCCCAATAAAATCTAGGCCCCACTGTTGAAAGGGTCTTGAAGCTACCACATGCTTCAATGGTAAAGATTTGAGTTGTTGCTATCCAGAGAATTTTTTATACTTAACACAAGCCCTTATCTTTGCACAAACATTGGTGAATAGACTAGGCCAGAAATACCCAGCCCTGAGAATTTTATAGGCTGTAGTTCTCTAGAAGTGATGTCCCCAACATAAAATGGCATGAAAATAAAACATAATCTTTTGGGCCTCATGTGGGTCTAAACATCTCAAAATCACTCCAAGAGGGTCTTTCCAATACAAGACTTGAACAATAAGAAAACATCTAATTGATTTAATCTTTAAATCCTTTACCTTGTTTTTGTCCATACCATAAGGAGGCCACAACTCTTGTAGAAAAAATATAATGTCCTTGTACCAAGTAGATTCAACCAATGGAGGGTTGACTTGAGAACCTTTATCAGAAAACTCAACTTGTTGATTTTCTAAGCAAGTGTTGATGAAATTAACCCCCAAAGCTTTGCAATTATATTCACCCATCAACCTAGCTAAACCTTGGCCTTTAACCAATTTGGTGGGATTTATTTCAAGATCAAATTCAAGGATTTTGGCAATCCACTTGCTCCTTCTTCTGTTTATGTAAGGCTGAATGAGAATCTCCTTCACAGAAGCTGAAAGAACATATGCAATGACTCTTGAATGCATAACATAGACCTTGAAAGCCTTGAGGGATTTAACCAAAGCATAGGCCTGATTTTCCATGATGTCATATTTTATTTCAGCATCTCTCAATGCCCTACTGAAAAAGGCAATGGGCTTCTCTAACCCTTCAACATTCTTCTGCAATAAAACAGTTGATACTGTGTCAACTGAAGCGAAGGAAAAAATCAAAAAATCCTTGGAGTAGTCAGGACTAGTGAGCACAGGTTCTTCAGTTAAGGAATTCTTTATTTTATTAAAAGAACCATGAGATTTCCATTTGATTTGATTTCCTTTCCTCAACATGGTTGTAATATACTTTACCAATTCAACAAAATTAGAAACAAATCTCCTCAAAAAATTAATTTTCCCCAAGAAAGACTGAACTTTTTTCTTGGATCTAGGGAGTGGAAAGATTTGGATAGCTTCTACCCTACTTGAATCAATCCTTACCCCCTCAGATGATACTATGTGCCCCAATAATTTTCCCTCCTTCATGGCAAACAATGACTTTTTGGGATTTAAAGAGAGACCAAATTTTCTGCATTTCAAGAAGGCCTTTTTCAAATGATCATAATGTTCTTTATTAGATTGTGAGAACATTGTTATTCCATCCAAATAGATTAATACAAAATTTTCCTTCTCTCCAATAAAGGCTATATCCATGGCTCTCTGAAATGTCGCCCCTGCGTTCATCAATCCGAAGGGCATCTTAGCGTACATGAATGTACCACAAGGAATAGTGAAGGTTGTGTTCTTTCTATCTTCATGCAAGACAAAGATTTGGTTGTAGCAAGAAAATCCATCAATCATAGATATCCTAGCTGCACCTGTCATCCTCTGTAATATGTGCTCCATCTTTGGCAAGGGGTAATTATCCTTCTCAGAGCTTCTGTCCAGGTTCCGGAATTCGACACAAAGTATGATTTCTCCATTCTTCTTTTTCACTGGGACCAAGTTGGCCACCCATTCAGAATAACTCAAAGGAATGATAATCTTGGAATCCGAAATATTTTTTACCTCTTTCTCCATAATAGGCAACAACATAGGATTTATTTGTCTCAATTTCTGCCTAAATGGCTTGGTCTCCTCCTTAAATGGAATCTTATGTTCAATGATACCTGTGTCGTATGTTCTAATATCTTCATACGTCTAGGAGAACACATCAAAAAACTCCTTTAACAACTCATCATACTCATCCCTTTGTTCCCTTGACAAGCTGCTTGACAACTTGACAAATTTTGGATCCTTCTCTGTACCAATATTGCACTCAGTTACATCAGCATCTCCAGTTGCACCTTTACCCTTCACTGCCACATCATTCCTATAAAATTCTTTCCAAAGGAACTAATCCCTTTGGAATATGATTGCTAGGCAACTGAACAATATGTTGATTATCAATTTTGTTGAGAAAAACATCAACATGAAGATTACTTTCAGAATCATGATCTTGATCAATATGTAATGCAGAAAACTCATCAACAATTTCAAGGAATCTTTTGATCTCAAGATCATCCTCAAACACTTTCCAATCCTTGACATTGTCAATTATAGAGGGTTTGTATTTCACTTCTACCTCATACTTGAGTTTAGGTGACAAAGGGACTCTAAAATTACTTGTTGAAACAACCAAAGAATCATGCATGGCATTCTCTTCTCTTGGAATAAATGAAATGTTGAAAGCTAAGAAAAAGATGTCAACTAGGTCCCACACTTCATTTATATAATTCCTTAGCCTAGGGTGCTTATCTTGATAAATCTTTTTGATCTAATGGAACACTAATTTAGAATCCCCAAACAATGATATCTCTTCAATCCCCATGTCTTTTGCAGCCCTCAAACCCAAAACGAGAGCTTCATACTCTGGCACATTATTGGTAGCTTAAAATTCTAACTTGTAGGACAAAGATGTAATATCTTGAGTAGGTGAAACAAAGACCACTCCAACACCAACACCTTCCTTAGAAGAGGCTCCGTCAAAGAACATTTTTAAAGCAGAGGTGATTGGAGGAGAATCTTCACAAAATGTAATGGATTGTTTTCTGATTTCAAGAAGAGGTTCAAGAGCATCAGTGAGTTGCAATATACTAGGTCCCAAATCTGTATCAATTGCAAAAATAGGATGGTTGGTGGGGTTTGCTTCGTCACTAATAATGTAGGTCAATTGAGCTTCCCTGTAAAGTCTTCTATTCTCCCCCCCAAACATAGGAATGGTAGCATATGTGAGGTCCATCTGCAAATTTCCCCCAAGTCCTTTTATCCAATACCTTGACAAGAGCATGCCAAACTTGGGGGAAACATTAGCCACCACAATATCCATGACCACACTTTTCATGGACAACTAAAACAAGGTCACAACCAGATCTTTAATGACCCCAAGACACCTCACTTTCCTATAGTCAAAAGAATATAAGTCATGGTAAGTCTTTGTGATTTCTAATCCAAGTTCATCCATGACAGTTTTGGGCATGATATTATGAGATGCCCTTGAGTCCATTAAACAATTATGCAACACCTTATCATGTATGTTCATTGATGCATAGAAGGGAGGGGATGAATCATCTCTATATTCTATCACGAGACCTAAGATGGATGTTGGCTTTTCATCTTGAAGATTTACTGAATTAGTGGCATTTGAGGAAGGTTCAGGCTGCAACATTTTGGAAAGATATTTTTTAAATTCTGTATTTTTTATCAACTCCAAAAAAGGTACAGGGATCTTGATTTTTTGGATCTCACTTTCAAAGCTGAAGGAAGATGAATATTTCAGAATCTCCTTGACTTCTGGGGTGGAGTTCTTGACCAAACCTTGAGGGATTTGTGCATATTTTTCTCTATTGTTGTCTGCTACATCTTTAGAAGGCTTCTATGCTCTGGTAGGATGATCAGAAATGTCGGACTTCCCTTCTTTCTTTTTGGACTTGAGGTTATATCTACTAGGATTTTCTTTTTCCTTCTCTACCTTAATCAATTCATTTATTTGATTATCCAACAAGCGTTCTTCATATGCAGCTTGGGTCAAGTGGGGGAATGAAGAGGTGTCACCTAGGCAATGGATCTCAGCATCAATTTCTTCATCCTCTCCTTCTTCATCAGCCACAAGGTTGTTTTGTAAAGGAGTTTGGACCTTTTGATCATCCCTATATATGTTTCTAGGATATCTTGGAAGGATCTGAGGAGTGTTATTGGGTATTCTGAAGTTACCTATGTTATTAGCATTTTGAGTGTTTCTATAGGTCTGTTTCCCTTCAATTTTTATCTTCCCCATATTAACAGAAAGAGATTTTACTAATTTGGTAATCTCATCAACTTAAGGATGGACAATAGAGGAATTCGAGGTTGAGTCTTTAGCTCTATTTTTTCTTTTGTCCCTATCATATTTTCCCCTAAGTTTGTCAGATGCTACTATGTTAGATTCTACCTCCAAGGCTGCATCTTTCATATGAGATAAGGAGGAAGATATTCTTTCTCTTAGTAAAAGTAAAAACTCAGGGTCGAAGGCACTCACATAGGTGATTTTGGCAGAGGTTTCTGTAGGCTTTATCTCAGCAGGGATCTTATTGTACATTTTGTTGAATCTTTTAGAAAAGTGTAACACCCTAGGTTTTGAACCCCCATTTTAAATAATGTATTGTTACAATGTTGAGAGCCCAGAGTGCCCAAACAATTATTAAGAGGCCAGTGTTCCCAATACATGTAATGTTTTTATCATTATTAATAATAAACACACCGCTGGCTGCTAGACGGACAAGGAATAGATTTATAGGGGGATATGATTCCACAAGAGAGGGGGCTTGAGGGGCTGAGTGTTGATTCCTATTTTTAATTAAACCCTTTGTCTAAGGGAGGGGATCTGTTATGTGAGCTTCTTAGGGAAGGCCAGGAGGTTCTTTATTCCCCACGAAGTTACTTAAACCCACCTCTGGTATGATGGGGGGGTGGTGGGTGTTCTATATGCACTAAAAACACACTAAAAACCCTCAATTAAATTGTCAACCTGGGGTAAGTAAACTTAGAGTTGTAGAAAAATATATGCCAAGGTAGAAGGATTGGTAGTAGTATAGTCTAACTAAGGAAGTGGCTATCTGAGGGATAATATACTCAAGCAAGGACTACTAATGATCAAGCTCTACTAAACAACTCAAACTATGTACCCTAAGTAACCTTTGAATGAAGGATCGATGAATAGTTCTAGGAAAGAAAATGAAAACCCTACCTAAAGCAAACTAGTTCATCTAATAAGCAAATAGCAACAACAAACTACTTGTAATTAACCTACTTAAATTCAATAAGCAACTATCATGTGAAAGAAAGTAAATAAACAAGCAACTACACTATCAAAGCAAGAATAGACAAGTAAGAAACTAACCTATTAAAGCAAGTAAAAAAATAACTAACCTAGGATAACTTCTACAACAAGTAAACTAATTAATATTACTCAATAAGAAACTAACTAAGCTAATAGGCAAGTGAACTCTATTCTTAAATCAAGCTTCAAAACTATTTCTAATTTACAAAAGGAAATCTACTAAATTGAAAGCATTATGATAATAAAGCAATTAACAACTAATCTCTATGATAAGAAAACTATCAAAGACTAATCTACCAAAGTAAAAGACTATCTATCCTACAAAAGCAAGGAAACTATCTCCTAAGCTATGAAAGCAAGAAAACTATCTGCTAGTCTATGAAAACTCAAATATAGTGTTGATGGTTGTGTGAATGTCTCCGATGTCTTATAATATCACGATGGCACTTAATAATGAAAGTTAATTCAAGAGGGATAAGCTCGATATTGACTTCAATAGAAAAGTGAAAAGTGTGAATCAGACAATCCAGTGAGAACTTAGCCTTTATAGAAACAACATTAATGATCCTGCATATCCATGTGATTATGTAATCATGCATTAATCATCAACAATTATAAAGAGATTATGAAATTCAATTGCACTCTATACTACATAAGCAAACTCATAACTAAATTCAATCATTAACTACAAATTGAAATTGCAACCTAAATCTAAGAAAGAAACTGCATGAAGTAAACTAAACTAGTTCTATTTGACAATTCAATTTGTAAAAAGAGCAAGTATTCATAAACATAAATTAAAAATTATTCTAGCATATGGCAAGTAAACAAATGAGAAAATTAATTAACAACTAGTTAAGAAAAAACTAAATAACAATTGAATAAACAATCTATAGATAAAAACTAAATCTATCACTATCCATCCACCGAAGCCTTGTTAAAGAAAGCATGAATTAAAATTCTGTTCTAAAACTCTATTTTAAACTCTATTTTAAACTTGATTTTAAACTCTATTTCGACATAAAGAAAGCCTAATCTATCATATAATCACACAGGGGTTAGTGCCTAAGCTTTCAAGCTTTCTTCTACTATCTACAAAGTCATTGCATATTAACAAGATCCTTCATATCGATGTACAAAACTAAATTAAAACAATTAAATCATAAACATCAAATCATATAACAAAGAAGTAAAATAACAATTCATATACAGAAAATAAGATAAAAAGACATCTATGCTACTCAAACCACAATAAAACTCATAGAATAGTTACACAGACTACTGCTGGCCCCCCCATCAAGTCGTGGTCACTCTTTAAATGCACACCACAAACTTCAACAAAGCGATTTCACCATTAAAACTTAAAAACGCAGGTTTTACACAGTCTGGCAAAATAAAAATGGAAAAACAGAGCTAAAATTGTCTTTGTCTCTAACACACGACTTCTTAACTATTGTCTGACCACTGAGGTGGTATTTATAAGCTTTACAAACTGAGAGTTCAACCACTGGAGGGTCGAACCTATTCTAAAAATAGTAAATTACATTTAATGATGCCCTAACTGCTGAAATGAAGCGAGCCAATAATCGCCCAACATAACAAACCAAATCGAGTTGTCAAGAGTTCAGTAGCTGGAGGGCATGAACACGAGCAAAACCCAGGTCTCTGATTCTCCCATTACTAGCCGCCAATACCATAACCACCAAATTGCCCATCGTTTTTGTGCAGGATGGAGTGCCGGATGGAGTACCGGACTGAGTGCCAGATGGAATACCAGACTGATTGCCGGATGCAAAAACAAGCTACGATTTTTCCCCGTGACACCAAAAAATGCAAATTAGATTCCTGGAAACATAAAATCATATTGAATTATACTCAAGATCATCATAAAACACGAATTATGCATACCTAGTGTGGATCATAGCGTTTTGGCACAAAATCCCTTCAAAAACTTCTTCAAAACATGAAAACGCATATATACTTTCGACAAACGTATCTAATTAACATCATAAAATCGATCATATCTTGGGCCCAACATTACCCCCACACTTATGATTTTGCAAGTCCCACTACAAACAAAAAGAAATTACCCCTCATGACTAAGCTTGCTGAGGAGGATCATCTTTAGAAGCTTCTCCTTCTTGTTGTGAAGACTTTTCCTTATGCCTCTTGTGTTGCGTTAGTTGTGCTCTGAGGCTACGGTTGGATTTGGTCATCTCATCAACCAACTGTTGAAGGGAGTTTACCTTTTCTTGGAGGACTGCATTATCATGATGAAGGTGTGTGTCTATTGTCTTCCTTTCTTCCAATTGTTGGAGCAGCTGAGAATTATCCTTTTGTAGCTTCTCAATGTCTGGGGCAGAATCATTTATTTCGGAGGAAGGCTTCGATCCTTTGAAATATGTGGACAATCTATCATTCTTAGGATATAGGGTAGGCATGGGTGAAGTAGGGGGTTGATAACGAGAGGTAGGTTCTAATTTTGTCTTTCTTTGTGGCTCTAATCCATTCACAGAAACTTCCCTAAGTCTCTTGTGAGGGCTCTCAAGATCGGAGGACACTTGGCTAGGGTCCAAAGCAGGCATGGGTTTTTCATAAGGTTTTTCTCTTGTGCTCCAGGTACTCTTTCGAAAGGGCCCTTTGTCAAATCGATTGGCTCCTCTCCTATTTGTGGGAACTATAAGAAAGTCTTGTTGAATCACTTCTTGGAGATTTTTAGGTGTGGGATCAAGAGATATTGAATGCATCTGGAGGTTATCAATAGGATTATTTTAATATTTACTCTTGGTATTTTTACCCGATGAGGATGCAGGGGTTTCAACAAGTTTCTTGTATTGTTATGATAAATAAATGGTTTGTGTAGGGGGGTTTGGAGTCTTTAGAGAGCGGGGCTTGGATGGAGAGATAGTCCTTAGTCCAAGTGGTTTTTTTCCAGTCTTAATTGTCAAGTGAGGGTTTGCAAATTGATAGATGAATGCATCCCAAGTTTGCCCCTATTTCTCTAATTTGGCTAGAACAAGGAGTTTGATTAAGCCATGGTGAAAGAGGCTGTTGTGGGGGTTAGTTATGTTCTTCCTCACTTGAGAGGACATCTTCTCCAAGCTCTTTAGAAAATAGAAGGGAAAATTCAAAGGTTTGTTGAACTGAAAATGAGATAGCAATTTGAAATGACAGGCTTTGAAAGTGGAATATCTACCTTTGCATGTGATCAACCTAGTGATGACGACGAGAGGGTTGATGAATTCCTCTTTTATCCATTCCCTAGAATATCCTTTTTCTCCTGAGATGTGCTGGAATTCAGGCTTAAAAACCCCGTTATAACTTGAGCACAGCAGCTGGTGGTTTTCGAACCATCTATCTCCCATTCTTGGAAGCTTTGTGGCTACAACAATGGACTCTTCTGAGACCCCAAAGATAAGAGACCCCACACACGCTATCTTCCCATCGAAATTGAGGGAAAAATGCATGGATATTCCATCATCGTGGCCCTGCAAGTGGGATAAGAATGGCCCCTAGCCTGCGCGCAAAAACACCTCTCTGCACTGTGCAAACTCAGGAATGGCGAAAATATATGCATAGGAAGAGGGTTCATACCTCTTGGGCATTGTGTGAAGAAATAAAAAGAGGTGAAATTCACCAAGAGAGGGTGTGATTGGGCCAAGGAATGGAACGAGTTGAGAAAGGGCCGAGTGCGATTTGAAGAGGGGAAGGAATGACAGAGGTTGAGTGCATTCTCTAAGACAGAGGCAATGCGAATGGCAGAGGTGAATTGGGATAATAGGTAACCCCAACCCATTTTTGAATGTGTCTAGGGTGGAGTTGGTTGCACACATGTGTGCATGAGTTGCCATGTGTGGGAATTTTCAAATTCAAAGGAATGTTTTTTGGGGGAAATCTTAATGATGCTCAGTTAGATCAATGTCCAAGTCTTTTCACTTGGACATTTGATCATGAAAATGTCTAAAGTTTGCATCCTCACTCTAAATTTCTTGCAACCAATTCAATTAAATGTCATTGATTCTTAGTTACTTGGAATTGTGGACAGTTACTGATGTGTAAATTCATATGGCACTTTGTTTGGCACCTCATACAGAACTTCATACTGCACCTCATACGACACTTCATATGCACCTCTGTGTTAAATACATTTTTATCTCCTGTAATGGATAGCCTGCAAGATTGAAATGTTTTTTGACAATCACAGTGGTTAAGAGCAGAGGCAGATTGCTCCCTTGTTGTTGATTTTTCCACCATGCTCACTCAATCCTCTTGCATAGGACATGTAATGTCAAACCTATAATGAAAAACTTATAGAAAGCATAGGACATGTAATGTCAAACCTACAATGTGCATCTTGTAACAAAAAATAAACCGATAAAGTGGTATGTTAAGTATATGTTCAACAATTTATAGCACACGAGAGTTTATCACTTCAAAAATAAAATGACTGTTGATTTAAGAATCTGTATCATGAAAATAAGACAAAAATTCTTACAAATATTTATTTCTCTAGGCAATGATCATTTGTCAACTCATGAACCCCTCCCCCACACCTAAGTATTGTGACACCTCACAATCAAAAGTATAGGAAACCAGTCAGTTCCCCCAATAACCGAAGATTTATAGTATGTCAAGCGTAAAGATAAATTTCACAGATTGGTCCGACGAGACTGTTAGAAGATGGACCCACCTATAGGATAAAAGAACCTATATATAGATAAGAAGAGGTAGGCAAGAGAGTTTCAAGATAGTCTTAGAGTTAGTTCCCAATGGAAATTTTATGGAGTTCATTAACCTTAGCTTAACCATACATACTTCATGTCATATTTGTTTGCAAGTAATGTCGTACATCAGAATAAGATTAAATTTATTATTTATTTTTTGTCAGATTACCATCCTCGCTAGGTAGAATGCCCCGCTGCCAGCAAGCCTGTTCAGTACTCTGACGGGTTTACCTAGTCATACCACAGGCCAGTACCCGCTGCCAGCAGAGCTATTCAGTATCCCGATGGGTTAGCCTCTTACACCCTCAGAGACTAGCCCTCCATCTTTAAGATTTTAGTATAAGATTTCTTTATGTAAGAAGATGGGGGGACAACTCTGAAAAAAACTTTTTCTTTCTTTTTTCAATGGGGATGGTATTTATGTTAGAGGATGAATTTCCATTATATTACTTAGTGATTGTTTCGATGTAAAGGGTGCTTAAGTGGACGTGGCCTTGTTAGGACCATACAATGTACCTTTTTTCTCACTCTTTTTGCTACCTTTACATCCTTTTTTCACTCACATTTAAACTTATATTATCACCTTACCCTATCTCTCCAAAGGTATACAACGTCTCTTCTCTTTACTATATGTTTAATCTGTTTTGCATATAATTTTACATTACTCTCGTACTTAACCATTGATCAAAAATATATAAGTGCTGAAACAGTTCGAACTGTAGATTAGCATTGAGGCATGTTGCTGAAATAGTCAAAGCATGCAAACCCTGTGGCTGAAACAGTCTGTGGTCTATGATGTTGAAACAACAACTCACACAAGAAGAAGTTGTTACACAGTCTGTGGTCTACGACATTGAAACAACAACTCATACAGAAGAAGTTGTTACACTCCCTGTGGTCTACGATGCTGAAACAACAACTTCACAAGAAAAAGCTGTTACACTCTCCATGGTCTACGATGCTAAAACAACAACACAAAGCTATTACATTGACCACAACAGCCACACCTTGAGCCAGAATTAACCATCGTTGTTGCGTGACCATGTTGCTGAAACAGTCAAAACATAAATCCCGTTGCTAAAACAACCCGCGATTTACGATGCTGAAACAGCATACAACAACAGTATCATGAAGACAAATAAGGAAGTTGTTACTCCAACCAACAAAAACACCTCACTCAGCACCTTTTCGACTATTGTAATATCATTCTGTTATGGGAGATTAGGATGTCCTATCCCAGTATAGAGATTTGATTTGACTAAGAATAGGACTCAGATGTACACATGTAATTTGATGATCAAATTGTATCGAGGGGATTCTCCTATTTAAATAAGAGGAAATCATCATTAGAGAGGACCTTCTTTTTGGCTAAGAAAGGATTTACAGAGAGGGACGTGTTTTATTTCAGACATTGTAATATGATACAGTTGACAGATGAATAAAAGATTGTTCTGAGCATTTCTTTCTAGTTCCTCTCATTTCATGGGAATCTTGTGAGAAGGGAGGGCCCACCTTCTTCACAAGATTCACCCATTATCTTTGTAGTGTGTTAGTGTTGTTTCTGTTCATGCCTTGATTAAATTCTATTTTGCTGAAACACTACTTTATTAAACTCTGTTTTGTTGAAACACTACTTTACTGAACTCTGCTTTACTGATTGTTACATTGTTTTCATATGATTCATGCTTGGGTAACTGATAATCATTCTAGTTAGTAATCCTGTTTGGTGAATTTATGAAAGCTTGATAATCAGGGATAGGTGCTGAAGATTCCTGCTTGGGGAATAGGCTCTTGTTCCCTGTTAGAGATAGTTAGCCTTTAGTGCATGTCAATTATTTCAATTGGTAATGAGTTCATGAAAGTGTGCTAATCGGAAACAGGTGCTGGAGATTCCTTCTTGAGGAATAGGGTCCTATTCTCTATTAGAGATAGTTAGCCTTCAGTGCATGTCAATTATTTCAATTGGTAATGAGTTCATGAAAGTGTGCTAATCAGAAACAGGTGCTGAAGATTCCTGCTTGAGGAATAGGGTCTTCTTCTCTGGTTACAGAATAGTTGGTCTTTCCTTTTGCAGTGTCTTGAAAGATTTCTTTTCCAGGTTGTTATTTTATTAATGTAATCCAGGATTCCTTGGACAATTATTTCTTTAAGCATTGAACTCTGCAATAGGTAGATTGCTTTCCTGTAATTCAAGTTAAAACTTCAGATTGTTCAAGGCAAAGTGTGATTAATATGTTTTTACTACAACTCTAGGTTGCTTTTGAGATTGAGCATATATAGTGCGTGATTACCTTTGAAATAAACAAACTTCCCTGGGTTGACAATTTATGTAGCACTTGATTGTTTAGTTAAATAAGAAATTATAGTGACCAACATTTTGGCGCCGTTGTCGGGGAAGGTAATTATAGATTTCAAAAGAACTTATGATTTTTCAGATACAAAGATTTCATGAGAGGACGCGGAGACCCCAAAGACACTGATCCTACAGGTGGTAGGGGTAGAGGAAGAGGAGGAAGAAAGACTTATATTGACAATATTATATCAAAGTCTGAATCTACTGCTCAACGACCAAACTCTCGGAAACCAAAATCCCAACCTTCATTTCAAGAAAACTTTGAAACAGGGAAAGAAGTTTGGAGTCCTGAGACAGTTGAGAAACCAGCAGGAAACATTGAGGACAGAGCAAGCGCAGCAGGGGAGAAGACAGAAGAAAACATGGATGAGTACAATGAAGAATTGCATCATGAAGAACAGGCAGGTCCTGAAGGAGAGGTAAATGATGAAAACTCTTT
>SNQJ01S0241167.1:0-10417 GCA_010110895.2 Picea sitchensis
AGGTATAATTACAACTAATGGCCTAAAGCCAACATAAATAAAATAACATTACTAATATAATATGCCCCAATTAAGGGGTAATGAGCCAATATTAGGGCTTAACAGTTTATGGATCATGATTTTCATGTTATTTTTTATATGTGTATTGACAGATGCTATTGATGAATTTTCCCTGAGTGTGCAGGACATTGACAGAGTGTGGATGTTGATGGCATCAATGGACCTCCTTGGAATCTATATTGAGTTGGGGAGTGGATTGTATTGGTTTGAGTATTTCATTTATGCATATGTGACATATGATCTATTATATTATGATGTTGTATATTGATCGTTGACAATGTTTTGTTAATGAATGTAGGATGATGAATGCTTGCTAATTTGACTCACATAAGGAGTAAAGGGGTCATGCACATAGACAATATATTGAGGGAGAGGTGTGCTAGCGTCCCTGTCACAACCTACTAGCACTCCCACCGTGGCTCAAATTGTAGGGTAATGATTACCTAGTTCGCAAGATCCATGATGTCGTGAGGGCAGACTGAGACAGTTGCTCATGAATATTTCTAAGGGGCACGCAATAAGGTAGGGTCCTTATTCCTTAGAAGCCATTAGTCTCTCACAAGGTTGCCCAAATGGAGTGCTGACTCTCGGGGTTGGACAACTACCAAAACTAGTCAAAGGCAAGTGGCACCCTTGGAGCACAGAGTGTGTCTTGAAGGGCACATCACGTAAATAAAAATTGAGTCAATGAATCTAGCTGGCCTAGAAAACCCTAAGCGAATAATTAACCTTGTAAAATCTTGAGCACTACCAGATCAATTAATTAATTAATTAATTAAGGATTGAATTTATTAATTATAATCCCTATAAGAGTCTAAGTCTTTGCAAATAAAATTTAATTAAGCCTAAGTCTAAGTTAGTAAGAAGACTAAAAACAAAATTTATAAATTAAATAATGAGGGGATGAAGTAAATCAATTTAAGAATTCAAGGAAAATAAAATAAACCTAAAGATCAATTTAATAGTAAATACACATATGTGCAAGTAATTACCAAATTGGAATTTAAGGTAAGAATGGAATAAAGCTAAAAGAATGGGTATGCATAGAAAGGAATCTAGAGTCTAGTTAACACTTGTATAACTAGGAGAAGATTCTTATTTTAACTCAACTCAGATTTAGTAAGAAGTCAGTCATTAATTGGAAATAAGGGGAATAAATAGACAACTAGGAGTGATTTAAGGAGTGATTTAAGGAGTGCTTTTAGGAAGGGTCAGGGAATTAAATTTTATTAAAATAAAATGTGGATTTACTTGTGCAAATTGGAGAAAGGGTGATAAGTGTAAGGGGGAAATAATTCTAAATTATTTAATTAAAAATAAATAAATTGATTGTGCAAGTGGGGAATGAGTTGAGAAAATTCTATAAAACAAATGGCTGAGATGAGAAATGGATGACATTGGTTATGGACAAAGTTATCTTGCAGAAATTTTGACTGGTCTTACTTGTGAGAGTTGGGATACCCAGCTTGAGAGAGAGTGGTGGCTCTACCTTGCGAGTAAAGCTCAGAACTAGCATATATTCTAGTTGTGTGCGTGGCCCCTTTGTGGCTCGAGGGGATGAGGGCGAAGAAGAGTACCCATAGCATTGGCTAGGAGGTATTGGTGAAGTCTCAACGATTAGCAAGCAGGATTTCGGAAGGAACGCCAGTTGCTGAAGATCATCTCCAAGTCATCTTCGTCGTCGGTTATGGTATTTTATGGATTCTATAATTTCATTGATTTTATTGTTTAATCTAGTTGTTATAATTGTTGCAGACTGTGTAGAATCATGAAATTGTACAAACCAACTCCTTGAGGGATTATTAGATTTGAAGGACAGATTATATAATCAAGTTTTTTTTCCATTACGTAACATGTTGAAAATTTTATGATTGAATAGACCATCTCTTGAGGTTTTTGTAAAATCTAGAAATGGATTCCTAATGATTTCACTGTCATTGTCTTCTCAACAAAATAAATAGAAAATTTGTGTCAAGTGTTGCTCCTCCCCCCCCCCCCAAATCCAATTGATTTTTGCAGGCTCGCGACGGGCATACAGGTGGATGTCCCTTCTCCTACCACAGTGTTATCACCAATTCTTGTCACGGGAAAAAGAGTATCCAGGTCCGCGACCTGCGCAAGAAGCACCTAGCGCAAAACTCATAGATTATTGTTTTGGGCTTAAAATGCTTGCAGGTGGGCATTTTTGTTTTCAACAGCGAGGATTTTTCATCGGGAAAGATCGACGGTCATCGGGTGTTTGGGGCCATGAAGTTGGCCATGGTTTAACACAGAGTAGAGGCCGGAGACAAAGCGCCCATATTCCACCATTTAATCTAGGCCATCGGATCCCGCGGGGACAGGTGGCAGTTGATCACGCGTTCCTAGTAGTCGGCCTTTCGAAGATCGCAAGTTGGGAGGATAGGGTTCTCTGTTGGGTTTCAAAGCCCTGAAACGTGAAATGCGAAGCCCCGAGAGCCTGGACCACGGTCATAGCCCAGGGTTCTATGGAAAGGAAGGGCTTAAAGAAGGGGGGCAGGTGGCAGTTCTTGAGCCGTTTTGCGATTCTAGTCACTGGGAAAATGAGGAAGAGATCCAAGGAGGATGCCTAGTGCGAGAGGTCCCAAAGAAATTGGGACCATTGATCAAGGAAAGATCTCAGCCGTCCATCAGGAAAGACATGCGGTGCAAGATCTGAGCAGCAGATGGGGCCTTTCGGGATAGTCAAAGTGAAAGCATCGAAGTAATTTGAATTGTCCATCCAAGGGACACGTGGTGCGCAATTAAACACCATCGCATTTTCATCTACCGGGATTTTGAAGGGCGGGGTCACTCCTCTATTGCAGTTGGAATTGCTGAAACGTGAAATGTGAAAGCCCCCAGGGGTTGGGCCCATGGTCATAGCGCCCGGTCACATCAAGCGGGGCTGAAAAGTGGGGGCTAGTTGGATTTATGAGCTCATTGAGAGGTGAGTGATCAGGGATGTCCGATGAGAATAGATCTAGGCCATTGAGCTTCAGTAGATCTGGGCCGTCGATCCCTGGGAGACAGGTGATGATCTTTTGAGCACTTCGCAGGATCCAGTGTCGAGGATTTCGAGAGCAAAGGAATGAGAACTCCCGGTGGGAGAATCCCCGAAATACATTGAGGGTTGGGACCACGGTCATGGCCCCTGGGTCATATGGAAGATAGGGCTGGCAACCTGGGCCTTCAAGGGATCATCGTGGCCATCGACTTAGGAGCCAGATCCAACCATCGATATGGAGGGTCATTTCACAGTTTTAGTCACCGGGGATCCTGGAGGCTAGTGTGGTGGAATTTCCCGAAAGGAGAAGTGTTGAAAGTGCCTTTGAAGATAGGCGCAGGTTCATGGTCCATGGTGGCTTGGGGTGATAGAAAGAGTTGTGCAAAGGGCCAAAGCACCAGGTTTAGCTGCAGGAGGGATCATCGCATTCTCTAGGTGCCAATTCAACTCGGCCTCGATCATGATCCTTGCAAGAAGTAAATGAAGGTGGGAGGAGGAGGTTAAAACCTCGCCTCACTCCTTAAATGTAAGGCATGGAGTTTCTGGAAGGTAGTCTGCCCAAGGTCACCCTATCGAGAGATTTCCTGAGAGCCATGCCGATTCGATGTCCTCGTCTGATCAGATGAGCCTGCACACGCTAGTTTGGAATTTAATGGATCAAATACCCTTCTACTGCCAAGGTGGTGAATTTCTCGGAGTATATATGCTCATTTTTTTGTAGGGTTCGATGGTTGAGCTAGGCTCCCGCATTGTAAATTTTTAATGAAGCACTGGTTTTTGCGGTTATGTATTGGCATTTGAGACTTCTTATTTAATGAAAGTCAGCTTCCTTCCATCTCTCTGTAAACTCTGTATTAAGACACTTGGAATTGGAAGATCCAGTTGAGGGTTGTGATGTTTTAGGATGATGTATGGTTGATCACTGCAATATTTTCACCAGTTTTAATCAGTTTCCTGTGTTACCTTTCCCTCTCACACTGAATAACTTGGAATTGAAGGATCCAATCAAGCTATTACACTAGCATTGCGATGCTCAGAATTGGAAGATCGAGTAGAACTATCATTATGCTATTGTAACTGTGTCAATTAGACATATTTTAGTGTCTTGTTTTTATTCTCTGAGTTGTTGGAAGTTCGGATGCCCATAGCAGTCTCATTCATCATTCTCAACAAGTCTTCCCTCTACTCATTTTAAACTCAAGTCACTGACGGAAGTTAGATCAAGACCTCACCTTCTTATGTTTTGCCTGGTCTGGGATTCTGAGTTAAAACTATATTCTCCTGGGTCTGCGCCCATTCGACCACCCCAATTCATTATCATGACATATAAAAATGATGGGTATCAGGCTTACCTTTGCTGCAATTCAGAGGTGACTTCTGGTGCTAACATTTCTGGCGCCGCTGCCAGGGATGAAGTTGAAGATTTTCCCTGGGTAGAATGCCAAAGCTTACTGGTTCTAAGGGTGCATCAGAACCTAGTACACCGAAGATTGCAACTATGCACATGGCGACTCCAATGTTTCCACTTCACTGTTTCAGTTGTGGCTACTTTTAGCACACTTGAAAGTTGACCCAGAGGAGCTTTCTTGAGAAGGTTTTCAGTAGATGCTTTCTCAGCTTGAGAAGTTCCCTGGAGGAACAACAACGTTAAGATATGGCCTTTGATGGTGAACAAAGACCAGACACATTCAAAGCTGTGCATCATTCACCGGACAACTCCATGATTCAAGGACCGATCGACGACTCCACTGGTTCGAAATGGAAAGGATCCTGGCTCGAAGGTTTTCTCCTTTTAATTTTTCGATTGTTCTTGGTTTTCCTAATTTTGTCCCTACTTGAAATGGATGGGGTGATTATTTGCCCATATTTAGAGAGCGTAAAGAGGACAACCCTGCTCAGCATCTCCATGAGTTTCATGAACTCATGCATAAGTGGGGAATACATCATGAGGGTGTATTATTGAAAATGTTCATGTTCTCATTAGAAAGAGATGCTCGTGAGTGGTATTTCTCCTTACCCCCTGCCAACATCTCCTCCCTAAAGGAATTTCATGCAGTTTTCAATAAGCACTGTCAAAAGTTTTATTCCTCTGAGTTTATATGTCATAACTGTTGTGAGGAATGTGAGGACAGTGAGAAAGACATGGTTGTGTCTTATGAAGGCTATGATGATGAAGACCGTAAGGATGAGGACCATGAAGAAGAAGATGATATGGGCAAAGTAATGGAGTTGATTAAATCTCTCTCTGCCAAACTAGAAAGGTTGGAATCTAGAGAAAGTGCAGAGGATTTCCCAGCTCTTGAAGAGGATGTTCATGACAGCCCTACGGATGATGATAGTATTGAAGATTCCATAGTTGTAGAGGCCCCTCCTTCTGCTCCTGAGATGCCTATTGTCTCTAGATTTGATGATTATTCGGATGAAGAACAACAGAGCCCCATGTCACAGCTTGCTGACCAGAGGAGAAACCGGCCTGTATATGATAGCTACGAATCGGATTCTGAGCTGGATATGCAGGATTTCCAAGAACACCTTACAGAGCCCTATCCTCTATTTGTTAAAGGAATTTATCATGAGGAAATCAGCCATCCCAGGCCTGCAGAAGACACTGAGTAATACGAGGAAGAGAAGACTTTTCCCACGGGTCTTGTTTATGATGATTACGAATCTGACCCTAGGGAGAGCCAAGGAGAAGAAGAGGAAGAACCAGAGGAGAAAAAGAAGGAGCAGCTTTCCTCTTGTTCAGATCCTGTCCGTGAGCATCCACTGCCTGAGATCAGTCAGCCTACACCATCCTCTCGCTCACCTAATCTTACCAGAGATATTCAACCACGTGTGAATAGTTGTTTAGTAGAGGGGGCTTCCTGTCACCGATTTTCTAGAGTTTTCCATTGGTCCTATGACCCTATGAAGGAATACATGGATTTGTATTTCCTTCATAATTTGCAGTTTCCCAGCTTCATCCTAACCTCAGCCTTAGGATGGAAGCTGAAGGATGTAACCGTTCTGTTGTCACGGTTGCATCATCTGCTGGTGATCATCGACATAATGAAGAAGCTTCCATTCAGAAAGTTACTTGATTGGCTATGGTGGAAATTTGATTTCACCTAGCCCCATGAAAAGGATTTTATTAGTTTAGGATTGCACATAAATAAGCTCCTTTGAGAACACATGTTTATTTTGTTTTACCTTTCGGCCTGTATTTTCAGTAGGGTGTTTTTGAGCTTGACTCCATAGCCCAACAAAAGGCGACTGGAATTGCAAAAGGATTTCTTAGAGCATCGCAGGGACAAATCTATCCCCCATGGAGCCTAATGTTATCAACAATTCTTGTCATAGGAAAAAGAGTATCTAGGTCCGCGACCTGTGCAAGAAGCACCCAGCGCAAAACTCAAAGAATATTGTTTCAGGCTTAAAATGCTTGCAGGCAGGAATTTTTGTTTTCAACGACAAGGATTTTTCATCGGGGCAAGATCGACGGTCATCAGGTGTTTGGGGCCATGAAGTTGCCCAGGGTTTAACGCAGAGCAGAGGTCGGAAACAAAGCGCCCATATTCCACGATTTAATCTGGGTTGTCCGATTCCATGGGGACAGGTGGCAGCCGATTGCGCGTTCCCAGGAGTTGGCCTTTCTGGGATTGCAAGTTGGGAGGATAGGGTTCTCCCTTGGGTTTCAAAGCCCTGAAACGCAAAATGAAAATCCTCGGGAGCCTGGACCACAGTCATAGCCCAGGGTTCTATGGAAAGGCGGGGCCTAAAGAAGGGGGATAGGTGGCAGTGCTTGATCCGTTTCGTGGTTCTAGTCACCAGGAAAATGAGGAAGACATCCAAGGGGGATTCCTGGTGCGAGAGGTCCCAAAGCAATCGGGACCGTTGATCAAGGAAAGATCTTAGCCATTCATCAGGAAAGACACACGGTGCAAGATTTGAGCTACAGATGGGGCCTTTTGGGATAGTCAAAGTGAAAGCGCCGAAGTAATCTGAACCGTCCATCCAAGGGACACGTGGCACGCGATTAAACATCGTCGTGGTTTCGGCTACCAGGATTTTGAAGGCCGGGGTCACTCCTCCATTGCAGTTGGAATCACCAAAACGCAAAATGTGAAAGCCCCCAGGGGTTGGGCCCATTGTCATAGCGCCCGGTCACATCAAGCGGGGCTGAAAAGTGGGGGCCAGTTGGATTTATGTTCTTGTTTAGAGGCGAGCGATCAGGGTCATCCGATGAGAATAGATCTAGGTTGTTGAGCTTCAGTATATCTGGGTCGTCGATCCTTGGGAGACAGGTGGCGATCTTTTGAGCACTTCGCAGGATCCAGTGTCGGGGATTTCGAGAGCAAAGGAATGAGAACTCTGGGTGGGAGAATCCTTGAAATACACTGAGGGTTGGGCCCACAGTCATGGCCCTTGGGTCATATGGAAGATAGGGCTGGAAACCTAGGCCTTCAAGGGATCATTGTGGCCGTCGATTTAGGAGTCAGATCCGACCACCGATATGGAGGGTCGTTTCGTAGTTTTAGTCACCGGGGATCCTAGAGGCTAGTGTGGTGGAATTTCCCGAAAGGAGAAGTGTCGAAAGATTCTTCGAAGATAGGTGCAGGGTCACGGCCCGTGGTCACTTGGGGTGATAGAAAGAGTTGTGCAAAGGGCCAAAGCGCCGAGTTTAGATGCAGGAGGGGTCACCGTGTTCTCCAGGTGCCAATTCAACTTGACCTCGATCCTGATCCCTGCAAGAAGTAAATGAAGGTGGGAGGAGGTGGTTGAAACCTCGCCTCACTCCTTAAATGTAAGGCATGGAGTTTTTGGCAGGCAGTTTTCCCAAGGTCACCCTGCCGAGAGATTTATTGAGAGCCATGCCGATTCGATGTCCTCGTTTGATCAGATGAGCCTGCACACGCTAGTTTGGAATTTAATGGCTCAGCTACCCTCCTGATGCCAAGGTGGCGAATTGCTCTGAGTATATATACTCAGTTTTTTGTATTTTTGTAGGGGTCGATGGTTGAGCTAGGCTCCCCCATTGTAAAGTTTTAATGAAGCACTGGTTTTCCTGGTTATGAATTGGCATTTGAGACTTCCTGTTTAATTAAAGTCAACTTCCTTCCATCTCTCTGTAAACTCTATATTAAGACATTCAGAATTGGAAGATCCAGTCGAGGGTTGTGATGTTATAGGATGATGTATGGTTGATCACTGCAATATTTGCACCGGTTTTAATCAGTTTCCTGTGTTACCTTTCCCTCTCACACTGAATAGCTTGGAATTGGAGGATCCAGTCAAGCTGTTACAGTAGCATTGTGATGCTCAAAATTGGAAGATCCAGTCGAACTATCATTATGTTGTTGTAACTGTGTCAATTAGACATATTTCAGTGTCTTGTTTTTCTTCTTCAAGCTGCTGGAAGGCCGGATGACCATAGTAGTCTCGTTCATCGTTCTCAACAAGTCTTCCCTCTACTCATTTTAAACTCAATTCACTGATGGAAGTTAGATCAAGACCTCACTTTCTTATGTTTTGCCTGGTCTGGGATTCTAAGTTAAAATGATATTCTCCTGGGTCTACGCCCATTCGACCACCCCAATTCATTATCGTGACATATAAAACTGATGGGTATCAGGCTTACCTCTGCTGCAATCTAGAGGTGACTTCTGGTGCTAACACATAGTAGAAGCTATTTTTTCTTCAAGGGAGTTGACAAGGTTAATAGGCAGTCCTAGTACTCTAAAACGATAATCTCGGGCAATTTAAAATTTAGTAATCTCAAGAAAATTTAAATTTATACTCATGTGCTTTTAGAATTTCTAAATATACCCAGAACATCAAATATACCATCTAAGCAAATGGATCTGATCATGAATCCAATATGGTTGTCAGGAATGGGGGCAATTTTCTTTCCAGTTATCGCACTCCATTCGTACCATTCCTTTTTCTTGTAGAATCCAATGGAACCGCTGGGATATTACCCTTGAGTTCTTTGCGTTTTCATATAAAAATTGCCCTGCGTTTTTGTGAGATTGCCTTGCAATCTTACCAAGGAAGATCTCTACGTTTTTATAAAATAATTTTCCCTGTGTTTTTGTGAATTTGCCTTGTGATCTTTCCTAGCAATTCCTTGCATCTTTAGATAAGGAATTTACCTTGTGTTTTTGTGAGATCGCCTTGCGATCTTACCTAGGAAAATCTCTGTGTTTTTATAAAAGAAATTGCCCTGTGTTTTTGTGAATTTTCCTTGTGATCTTTCCCAACATTTCTCTACGTCCTTACATAAGGAATTTTCCCTGCGATTTTGTGAGATCGCCTTGCGATCTTACCTAGGAAAATATTTACCATGCATTTTTGTGAATTTTCCTTGTGATCTTGCCCAACAATTATCTACGTCTCTATATAAGAAATTTGCCTTGCGTTTTTGTCAGATCGCCTTGTGATCTTACTCAGGAAAATCTCTGTGTTTTTACAAAAGAAATTGCCCTACGTTTTTGTGAAAATGCCCTGTGATCTTACCTAGGATTTATCTGTGCTTTTCTATAAGGAATTTTCCCTGCGTTTTTGTGAATTGCCTTGTGATCTTTCCCAACAATTCTCTACGTTTTTATATAAGGAATTTTCCCTGCATCTTTGGTGAAATTTCCTTGAGATCTTACCCTTGAGTTCTCTTCATTTTAGTAAGAAATCTTGATCTGCATTTTGGCAACTGGAGTACCCAACGTTTTCCTTAACCTTAAAGCTATGATTTTTCCTCGATATAACCCAACAATTCCATTCACCTGCCTTGCGTTTTTTCATCTGGAACACCCAACGTTTCTCTAAAAAGGTGGTCTGCAATTTTGGGTGGATCCCACTCAGCATATCTTTACTTACTCTACGTTCATCGAACTGGAACAACAACAATTTTCCTTAACCTTAAAGATGCAATTTTTTTTTATATAACCCATCAATTCCATTTACCTGCCTTGTGTTTTTGCATCTGGAACACCCACGTTTCTATAAAAGTGGTCTTCGATTTTTGGGTGGATCACACTGAGCAATATCATTTCCTTCCCCTATGTTTTACTCAACATTGTTCTGGACTTACGATTGAGCCAGCTTCGTGTAGTTGTATATAATTATGAAGGGGGGAGAGATTTCCTTCTAGTTGGGTCCAATAGGTTGTGGATCCCTTATCATTTGGATACGCAAGGAACAAGTCTTGAGTTCTCTTTGCTGTAAAGAGGGTTGGGTCAATCTTTTAGTTTTTAATTAAAATTTAGTTAGGATTGAATACTTATATCTATCGCCTAGTTAAGGATTGTGTTTCCTTATGAAAGGTTATATTTATTCCATGGTTAGATCCTAATTGTCAACCCTTTTAGAGTGATAAAA
>SNQJ01S0241168.1:1697-13488 GCA_010110895.2 Picea sitchensis
AGGGGTTGCAAGGGTGGCCAACAGATGTGCGCTTAAGAACCACTTGTATTTCCTGCGTGTATGAATCCCTCAACCGTGGGTTTATGCGCGTAACGACAGATCTCTGTGGCTTAAAGACGCCGGAATACGTCTCTACCCTGGAAAAAAAATACCCACAATTTCTGCCAAGGAAAGTGCTCTGATACCACTTGCAAGATATCAGATATAAAATATGCAGAACAGAAATGAAATGCTAGAAATGACAGAATAACAGTAAAATATCCAGCATAATCTTCACAATACACAGAAATGATATATGAAATAGCAACAGAAATAGCACTTTGAATCAAATAGCAATGTTCACAGGCCTCTTCGAAGGGGCAACCTCCAGTCGAGCAGCGCTCTGTTACAATAATCTCCAAGCTAGGGTTTTCATACCCTCGACCCTTATTTATACTAAATATGTCTATTAAGAGAAGCATCTAGAGGAAGATCCTTCTAGAAGCGGAAGCTTCTATTAGGTCTTCTTACATACGCCTTATTCTATTTTATTGAAAGGTCTTATTAATATTGACCTTTATTACATCCGAATACATTGATCTACCTATGTGCGGGTTAGGACCTTAACAAAAGTGCATGTGTCATGCACAATAATGGCTCCAACAAGATGTAGCTATACAAGGCAAAACCACATACCTCCATCACAAGCCTACACATACTCCATAGATCCTCCTAAGCAATGTACTCCACTGGGTCAGTTGCTCCTGCAAGGAAACTTTCTAATCCCTAAGCGTCCCTTAGCAATCTCCAATCTTCCAAACATGAATCCAAGCTCCCACATGCCAACTAGGCCATGTTATCACCTATCCTAGGGATAACTAAGGAGATTATGTCTTGAGGCCCACAGGTCCTAGACATGGAGTACCGAGAGCCATATTGACTTGAGCTTGGCCCTAGAGGGCCCATCCTTCTTCTTCAGCGCCTCCATTCTATCAGCAGCAGCATCCATCCCATCGGCCTGGTAATGAGTCCAAGTATCATGGTATGTGTCACTCTGATTCTCAAAACATTTGAATGTGTGCATTTAATTCTCTTTTGCTTCATGCAGTGTGCTTGGATTTTATACCTTTTGACTTGTCCATACCTAGGGGGGATGACATAATGCCCTGGCAAGTTGTTTCCCATAGGAGTGAGTTGCCACTGGGTGGGTTTATGAAAGGTCATCGTCCATTCCTACCATACTCATCACTTTTCATCATCTAGCCTCTCATCTATCCCCTACATTGGTTCGAGCATTGGGTTTGCCAAGCTAGTAAGGGTTGTACCATGCCTTATGGGAAGAAGGGGCTAAAGGCCCAGAGGGTAAAAGTAGCTGGCAAAAGTTAAGAGCCAAAAGATCAAACCTTGAGATGCTTCGCCCAGGGATCCCCGAGAAAGCAATAAAAGGCTTCTCAGCAAGAAAAAGGGGGGACCCATAAAAAGACAACTCAAGACCTAGTTGGTGGATAGGGGGTCTCATTACGAGCCATCCTATTAGGTCCATGGGCATGTAGCGGTATGACACTACTATTCATCTGGTCACCACGCCAAGGTAGTGGCTCTTGGTGGCATAGCCAAGAGAAAGGGGGTCTCATCACGAGCCAGCCTTCTCATCTCCATGAAATGTTTGTGGGTAACGTTGTCACCACTAGTCACCACGCCAGGGCAGTGTCCCCCAGCTATTCTCTTGAAAGAAAAAGCAATAAGATNCGGTATGACACTACTATTCATCTGGTCACCACGCCAAGGTAGTGGCTCTTGGTGGCATAGCCAAGAGAAAGGGGGTCTCATCACGAGCCAGCCTTCTCATCTCCATGAAATGTTTGTGGGTAACGTTCTCACCACTAGTCACCACGCCAGGGCAGTGTCCCCCAGCTATTCTCTTGAAAGAAAAAGCAATAAGATAAAAGTAAAAAGGCATTGAGTGGGCTAGGAAACAATTGCATCCACGACAAGGTGCAGCTCACCCTCTTTAGAAGCACCCACAAGTAAGATCTACATTTCCCTGTCATCACTGCACCCCTTGCCCAAACATCACGACACCATCTCATGCACTTACATGACCTAGACTGGTCTTCACCTGGAAACACCCCACACCTAAGGAGAGTTAGCCCAATAGGACGTCCTGGAACCCTCTCCAAACCTGGCTTGTAGAATAGCATAACGTCTTTGAGCACTTGTCTGGGAAAAGGGGGGGTTTATGCACATGTTTGGATAACTTGATTATTAGATGTGATTGACATTGCTATGATCCCTGTGACTTATGAGCCCATGGAGGGCGTACTTGTTGTTGTTGCAAGACCACGCCCGACGGACAGGTACATATGGGGAGATGATTAGCTCAGACCTCCATAGGGCTAAAAGCCCACCAGATGGATGTTAAGACCCCAACCAGGGGCAGACATATACCAGAGGCTTGCACCGGAGAGAGAGGACATTCCACCAAACACCTTGGCAAGCCTGGACCCATGGGGGATCTTGCCTTTACCCCTGAAGGTTGGCCTTGGAAGGCCCATGACGTCACCCTTCTGACCCTTGACATCACCCAGCGTCAAATCGACATGATGGAGGCAGTTGTGTGCTAAGTGGCACGTGTGGCATGATCTGGAGGCCTTGGAAGGCCTAACGTTTTGCTCATGGAGGCCAACGTCTCACTTATGAGGCCCAACATCACCCTAGAAGGGCATAACGTCACCTCTTTTGCACATTTTAGGGTTTAATTTGTCAATTTTATGTAAAAAACTGAATATTTGATGTAACTGGCCATATAGGCCTTTTTTGACCTAATTTGTAATTAAAGGTCATTTGAATTGTATAAATAAGGGAAAAGTCCCTTGTATTTTTTTCATCTTTCACTCACACAAGTGTGAGGTCTGAAATTCGACCTCTTTAAGGCTTATTGGCTGAAATTAAGTGGTGCGCAACTCTTGGAGGAGGTTTCTTTTGGTGTATTTTGGCATTTTCATGGTGGAAAGTCTTCAACCAGGGCATGTTGCTAGATTATTCTTGGTGAATGTAAGTGAAAATCTGCAATTCTTCTTTCTTTGAATGGTTATGGTATCTTTTACTTTGCATTTACTAAGATTATGAAATTGCTAGTGTAAAACCCTAGAAGAATAAACACATGTTATTGTCCTTATCTCAATAGCTATCCACCTACTTGATTGTGCTAGAAGACATCTCCATTGAAGCATGTGCTAGAGCCCTACCTTTGTAGCACTCTAACACCATTGCTTCATTAAGCCTTTATTTATCTCAAGCTTTAGCTAAAGAAGAAGGAAAACCGCTAGGGCCTAGGGTTACCTACTTCCTAGTAGTCGTTTTCCTTCTAGGGTTTGATGATTGAGGCCTTGGGTTACCAACACCTCAACCCTCCTCCCTCTTGTCTTTAATTCAAATATTATCATTTGTTTCCTTCAAGATTGTTGCTGCAAAAGTGACTCCATTAACCCTAAAAGCATTAGTTTATACCTTGCATTTGATTGATTGATGAAAACAACCATTAAACCTTCTACTTCAAGCTCTTTGCTAAACCATTCATAACCCTAGATTAGACTAACTTACTAACATTCTTGCTGTTGTTACAAAAATAAGCTACAACCATATATTACAGCAGTAAAAGCTCCTAAAAGCAAGTGTTAAAGTTGATTTCTACATTGCCTTCTTAGCTTCTGACAAGTGCTAGCATATTGTTAATTCTAGGTTATCATTTAGGGTCATTTTTTAAGCTTGTTCAAGGAATAATTGCGAAGCTATCATTATATATCTATTGTTGTTATAAAGTTTTGTTTGCTTCATCTTGTATATCAACTCATTGCTTTTATTGAAAGTCCAAGGTTTTATGAAAAACTAATATCAATTGTTACTTGCAAAATAGTGTTTTCTTGTTGTCTTGTTCTGGGAAGGTACACTTAAGCATATCTTTGCTTCATATTATTAAACCTTTGGAACTTTCTGATCAGTGTGACTTGAGAGAGGGGAAGAACTTTTCTTGATATTATTACCTTTTCCTTCTCAAACCCCTAGGTCACCGGGGACGTCTCCCCTGGGCTTTCACCCCTAAAGAGAAAGAGGTGTCTTATTTAGGTGACAGTGATAGGACAACCTCATGTTACGCCAATTTATTGTTCACTTGCCTTTGGCTTTTGGGCAAGTACAAATTGTGCAATAGCAGGACCTAAGCCCTCCTCGAAACTGCACAATGCTCTGCATCCCATGTAGGGCATTCTCCAAGCGAGTGGATCCTCCATGGGGCCCTAGTGAAGGGCATCCACCAAACTGTCAAGAGAAACCCAACGCCTAAAGCAAGAACATTAATCCAACAACCATTTGAGGTCAAGCATCCACTACGCAAGCTATCTCAGCTATGCAAATCCATCAAAGACTATGTCTCATGCGCTGATCCATCTAGAACCATCTAAGGGTTGAACATATGCCATGTACCCCAAATCTCACGAAGCACCCCAAGCATGGTGTAAACACTTTTGAAGTAACCCTGAAAGTTATCAGATTGTTTGGTCATTCTAGAAACAACAAGTCGTTGTACTATCCACCATTGAGGTCAAGAATACATGGGCAATGAATGCAAGCACAAAAATAGTTTGGATCTGCAACTTGATGGATGAGCTTAGACTTCGTCAAAAGGAGTTGTTTACAATTTATTGTGATAATCATAGTATGATCTAGATGGCTCATAATCCAATGGCACGTAGCAAAACCAAGAATATTAAGGTTCACACACACTACCTCATGCAGCTAGTATAGTAAGGTGTGATATATCTATATCTCTAATATTAGAAGACATATGATCAAGCTACTAATATCCCCACGAAGCCATCGATAAAGGCCAAGTTTGTCAAAATCCTATGTATGCTCGAGCACTAGGAAGTTATCATTAAGGGTAGAATGCAATGGTAAGGCCGCCTTCCCAATCCCTCTTAAGTCATGTTTAAGAGTGTATGTTAGAGCATTTGTGATCTCAAGCCTCAACTTGTGGAGGAACCTTGTAACCTCCATGAATCAAGGGAGTTCGTTATGGTTAGTCAAAGGACTCTACGGGTAGACTCACAAGTCACTGAGTCTGTGTGACTCACCACCCTAGATGGGTCAACTTGACCCAAACCTAATGGGTATGTCTCGTAGTGGGGTTCACCGATCCAAAACTACCATAACCCACTAAAATCGTCAAGTTTTAGAAAGAACCCCCAAGTTTTAGAATGGCACACCAAGTCTTATAGCCAGAACTACTTAGTGTTGATGTATTAACATCAGGTAGGTACTTCCACAGAGGCTGAATGTCTAGCATGTGGAAGTCGTCCTTGTAACCTCTCAGAAAACCTTAGGAAGTTCACTTTATGTGTTAATTATTAAAGTGAATGATATTTTAATTAATTAAGCTAGATGCCTAAGTTTTGGCATTAGTAACTTAAGTAAGAGTTAATTAAGTCATAGCAGTTAGATCTAAAGTGAAGGTGACATTACATCTCAGCCTTTGATCACTTTGGAGATCTAGGGTTAGTGATTGATTTGGTCAAATCTCAATGTAATAAAAGGCAACCTTGGGGAGAAGATGAGACACAATAAGTAGAGAGTGAGAAGATCTCATTGAGCAGGTGAAGAGAGTTCATCCAAGTTTGAGTGGGCAGGGATGAGAAAAGGTGCAAAGGGGCAGCGAAGGAGATAGCAGCCAGGTGGGCTAGGCTAGCGCTGCATAGTAATCCTCTGAAGGGCCATTATCCCAGGAAGGGAGCCAAAGATTAATAAAAGAAGATATGGTTTTCCCGCAGAGGTTTTTCCCAAGGGTGATTACCCGAAATCTCATGTGCAATGTGTTATGGTTTTTGTTTTATGATTTCGCTGAATTTTCGTTGATAACCTAGCTATGCAGTTGTTTAATAAAGCGATTTTATTAGGAATAATTGTTGGGTGCTAGGTTTGCAGGAAAATCAACATGGTATCAGAGTTGATTCTTTAACAAAAGCCAGATTTGCACAAGATCAAGATTTAGTAGGCTGCAGGAAACTTTTTAAGTTTTTGCAGGTCCTACAAGGGTAAAGACGAAAAATTTATTAAAAAAAAACAAAAGGAAATTGTACGTACAGTCGTTGCCGTATAGAATCGTACAGCGTACGACCATCTGCTGCAAAGGAGAAAACGAGTCAATTAAGCAACAAAGAGATCGGTCGCTGCTGAGAAAATACCGTTGGAATGATCGAGCAAGCTGAGTGGTTGTCGTGTGTGAGGCAAATCGAACAGTCTAGGAGTTGATAGCGACTGAGTTTGAGCTGAGATTTGGCCGCTAGAACTGCAGCCGCCATTTAAAAGGGAGACGCCAAGCTGCAAATTAGTCGACAGCAATGACAGAGCGGCCATCATGTTCAGGGGTTTGGCCAGACCGTAGGCCGACGATTGTGAACTGTGCCGATAGCAAAATTAAAGGTCGACGGACAATTGAAACAGTTGCAATGTACCCGTGAGCTGTTGGGTGGACGTAGAAGACAGTCGCTTCACGTGTTGGTCAGTGGACTGCAACAAGGGACATCCAGATCCAACGCATGGGTGCAACAGCATGGAGCAGCCGACAATCGTATGTGGAGTTGGTGCCTATAGCAGCCAGCGGAGCACAAGGGCAGCAAAGAGGGCGACTGGGTGGAGTGAAAAAGGCAGTCGACAATTGGGCCAAAGAAGAGGCCAAGACAACACAGCCGCCAGCGAGCAGAGGACGTAACCACCTAGTCAGGCCACCAGAAACAGCGAGGCCACAAGGACCGAGTTAGCGTTGGGCAACCCAGTCGGGCATTCGGGCAGACAACCCATAGAGGTCCAGGCAGCGAGCAGGCATCCTGGGCAGCAAGATGAGATTGTCGATAAACGCCCAAAAAGGCTTCGAGTAGCCCAGAAAAGGATTCGAACAACAACAGGAGGTTGCAGGCAGCCTCGGGCAGAGGTCCAAGCAGCAGGCAACAGGTCTGGGCAGTAAATTTTGAGTTTTCCGCAGGTTGTCGAGATGGCAGCATTAGGATTGCAGTTTTAAGACAAGTTGGACAAGGTGTCCAACTACAGTCCGTGGAAGGAGCGAATTATGTTGGTGTTGATGAAGAATGATATCTGGGAGTTTGCCAACTCCATCGTGGCCCCACCAGCAAATCCAAAAGACCTGGCCGCCCATAATTTAAAGGACATGAAAGCCAGGAGGATAATCCTAAACGGAGTGAAGGATCACTTGATCCTCATTTATCAGGAAAAGCTTGAGGGAGGCTCTGAAAAGCTTGTGGGAGGCTCTGAAAAGCTTGTTTCATAGCAAGAAAGAGAATCACAAAATGGTGTTGAGGAAGAAGCTCATGGACACAAAGATGACAGGAACAGATATGATGATGACTTATCTCACCCGGATCCAACAGGTTCGAGATGAACTGGCAGCAATTGGGAAAGCAGTGGATGACTCGAAGCTGGTGAGGATGGCGCTCAAAGGATTCACGAAGGAGTGGCCATTGTTCATCAAAGGAGTCATGGCACGTGAGAAGCTCCCTGATTGGTCAAGGTTGTGGGATGACTTCATTCAGGAGGAACTTCGTAATGAAGAACTAAATGGAGGCAGGTACAAGAATGTTGATGAGAACGTTGCTCTTGCCAACCAGGTAAAGAAGGGCAAGAAGATTGCTAGCGGAAACAGCAAGAAAAAGGACATGACCAAAGTCAAGTGCTTTGCATGTCACAAGTTTGGGCACTATGCAGGTCAATGTCAGAACAAGAAGAAGGGGGGAAACGAGACGCAACCAGAGGTAGTTGCATCGGCAAAGGCTCAGATGGATGAGTTTAACAAGAAGTTTGAGCAATTAGAGCTCTTACTTGTTTCCCAGACTACCTTGGGAACCATATCAACTAGTGCATGGTCGATGGATAGTGGAGCCACATGTCATATGATAGGAGCACAAGAGGTGTTCGAGAACTTCACAGAGCCTAACTAAGAATTGTATGTAGAACTTGGTATGGGGACCAAGCATGGAGTGCAGGGATCTGGAACAGTGCCTTTCTAGATAGAGTCAGGAGGCATATTGAGAGTGACAAATGTGTTATGGGTGGCAGAACTCAAGAGGAGTGTGCTCTCAGTCTCAACGATTGAGAAGGGCTATGAGGTCTTATTCCGAGATGGACAGGCATTGATCATGCCTAGAGGATCTGTCTCGGACAAAGCAATTGTCTTTAGAGTTAGAGAGAGCAACGTGTATAGGCTAAAGGGCCAGCCTATGCGAGCAATGGCAAGCCCCAACAAAGTGGCAGAGGGCAGGGAGTAGGTAACTCTGAAGGTTAAGCAGCTTAGAGGGAGTCAACCTTCAGGTTCAAGTGGGAAGGAGCAACCTTCCAAGACTATCCAGAAGAAGTCATGGTACGAGATGACCACGCAGGATGCTCGGGAGTAAGAGACTTCTAGGAGCATGGTTAGAGGAAAGTCTTCACAGACATGTCCAAGCAAGATGATCGGGATAGCTTTTGTGTCAGAGGCAGCAGCCAGAGTTGGCAAGATAGTAGATCTGATAGCAAAGATAAAGCCACCTCCAAGTGGTAGAAGTACCTTCCTCTCAAAGAGGAAGTGTTGATGTATTAGCATCGGACAGGTACTTCCAGAGAAGCTCGGTGTATAGCGTGTGGAAGTCGTCCTTGTAACCTCTCAGAAAACCTTAGGAAGTTCACTTTATGTGTTAATTATTAAAGTGAATGATCTTTTAATTAATTACACTAGATGCCTCAGTTTTGGCATTAGTAACTAAAGTAAGAGTTGATTAAGTCATAGTCGTTAGATTTAAAGTGAAGGTGAGATTAGATCTCAACCTTTAATCACTTTGAAGATCTAGGGTTAGTGACTGATTTGGTCAAATCTCAATGTAATAAAAGGCAAGCTAGGTGACAGGATGAGAAACACTGAGTAGAGACTGAGGAGATCTTATTGAGCGAGTGAAGAGAGTTCATACAAGTGTGAGTGGGCAGGGCTGAGGAAAGGTGCAAAGGGGCAGTGACGAAGTTAGCAACCAAGTGGGATAGGCAATCGCTGCATAGTAATCCTCTAAAGGACCATTATCTGAGGAAGAGAGTCCAAGATTAATAAAAGAAGATTTGGTTTTCCCGCAAGGGTTTTTTCCAGGGGTGTTTACCCGAAATCTCACGTGCAATGTGTTATGGTTTATGTTTTCTGCTTCCGTTGAAATTTCATTGATAACTTCAGTTGTTTAATAAAGCGATTTCATTAGAAATAACTGTCGGGTGCTAGGTTTGTAGAAAAATCAACACTTAGTCAACATAAAATCGTCAAGTCATATGATTTCAGATTTAACTCTTTAATAAGAACTGACTATTGACATTGGATAGTTTAATGTTTGAGAACCTTTGTTCATTTTGGTTCATCAATCATAGTTTCACACAATAGTCCATGAGGATTTTGAATCTTGATGATGAATGATGATTGAACGTGATGGTATGATATACTTGGTTATGTTTGGATATGTTATTTTTGCATTATATTCTGTGTAATCTCTTGATACTCTCATGCATAATTATAGCTTTTTCAGTTGAGTCATTACCAAGTTGACCCACAAGTGTTTGTTGAGTCTCAAGTCAAATTTGAGTCTTTTTCCAAAACAAATCATGCATCAAGACAAGTCTGGTGACTTTGGTTATGGTTGATCACCTTGAAACAAGGGAGTTGCTTACCATGATTTTAGAGAATTGGTTATGAAGCCAAGCGTATTTACTAGTTATATAGCACTTGGAGGATTCATTTATATTCATTGGGTTGGAAGTCTCTCCTCGTGAAGCAAGTTGAGTATTTCCTACCTCTTTTGTAGATTAATTTATCCATCATTGATGTATTGTGTATGCTCAAGTGAGCTTACTCTATTATGCTTTAATGATATAGTGCATTATTTTGGGTATTTTTCAACACCTTTGATATATTCTTGATGTCTGTGTCTCTTTTGCTTGAGTACAGTTACGTGTTTGATCATGGAACCTATCATCAAATTCTATCAAGAGTATGTCATGAGAGAGGACTACTATCCACCTTGGAAGGCATTTTACAAAGTTGCATATCTTGTAGGGAGAGTCCTAAAAATCATAGTGCAATTTATGTGATGATTTCTTTGTATGTGCCCAAAGTGTGATGATTTCTTTGTATGTGCCCATGATGGGATGACTTGATGTACAAGGGTTGGTTAGAGGTTGCCCAATTCCCCTTAGGTAGATGGTCATGGCATATTCTTTTAGTCCCCATTCTCAAGGTGCTTGGTTTTATTGCTCCGACCGACTATCCCTTGGAGGTGGTTGTTATCGCACAAGTTGTAGGTTGGGCAAAGCCCAACCCAACCACCAATTGGTGACAACTTAGAGAGCACCTACCCACTGTCACCTTAGGCAAGTGTTCCTGTCATTTTAGAGGTGAGGTAGTCACCTCAAGGGGGGAATCTCGGTGACCCTAGGAGGGATTGAGATGGAAAATAAGATGTATGGATGGATGCCCCTAAAGGCCAATTCTAAATAGTAGAGGGTGTTGATGATTGCAGTGTCGCGAGACATTCTCCAGGATACGTTCTCCTCTGTGACTGAGTTGAGTCGACCTGAGAAGGAGCCCAGTGTTGGGCATACCCACGTGATGGGGCATCGTTCTCCTCTGTGTGAGAGTTGAGTCCTTCCCCAATGGTTGGGGCATTGTTCTCCTCTAGAGAGTTGAGTCGTCCCCCAATGGTTGGGTGTGTCCATGTGATGGGTGTATCGTTCTCCTCTATGTGAGAGTTGAGAAGATGTGGTACTCCAAAGGATTCTCCTATGGACTCAGTTGAGATAGAGATCTATTAAGTATGACGTCCATGTCGCTGAGCACGGGTGGACGTGTCCCTAGTGACTGAGCACTAGTGGATGTGTGAATCCCTTGTTATATTGTCTAAGTGTAAGATTTGCTTGTAACCCTAATTGTAATGTAAAGGGTACAAGTCAACCCCACCATAAGTGAAAGATAATTAATGATTATTGTTATAATTAATTATCTTACTAAGTTAATGAGGTTGGCCCTGTTGTGCCAATAGACACCACTTTTGTTGTGTCCAGTCTAGTATAAATAAAGGTGATTTCCCCATTGAGGAAACACACTTGTCACTTGTCACTTGTCATTTGGAAATTTCAGCAAGTACATTTTAGGGTTGAAGTGAGCACCTCTCTTGGGCGCAAGTTTCAAGGTGGTAGAACACCCTCTTGTGTGCATTAGGGTTTTATGGTTGGGGGATCTTCTCTTGAGAATATAGCAAAGGATTGTTGGGTTTTCTTCCCTTGAGTAGAAGGGATTCCCATGATATTTCTTGTGTTCTTGTGCATGGTACTTCTTCTTGTGATCTTGGCTTATTGCAACTAGTTATTGTTGTTGCAGTCATTGTATATGGTTCAACTAATGCTAAAATGAAATAAACTTCATGCTTGAGCCTAGCATAGTGAAAATTCAACATGGAATAAAGAGCATAGGTCTTGAAGAAGCCATTGCACAAGCCTACAAAGCCAGTTGTCCTTGTTATCCCCGATTTCTAGGGATAACTAGGAGATCATGTCTCGAGGCCCACAAGTCCTAGACATGGAGTACCGAGAGCAGGATTGACCTGAGCATGGCCCTGGAGGGCCCATCCTTCTTCTTCTTCGCCAGATTTGTCCTGTTAGCAGCAGCAGCTTCCATCATCATCGGCTTGGACTTGCATCAGAGAAGACTCTTGCTCCATGAGGTAATTGGTCCAGGTATCAT
>SNQJ01S0241169.1:0-13488 GCA_010110895.2 Picea sitchensis
GAATTGTGGAATTATGCACAAATTATGGAATATATATTTAATTCTTGACTAATATCCAGCGTTTGTCTTCACATTCAAGTGGACGATCAACCGCGGGAGTCTAGAAACGCAGAGTATGGTGACTCACCAAGAGGTGGGAGAAGGCTCCCACAATAGAGACGAATCAATTCAGAATCACCCTTTACCATGATTTGTTTGGAACCAACCTTCTTCAGTAGTTACAGGCCGAGCATCAAAGCTTCGTACTCAGCTATGTTGTTAGAGCATTGGAAATTCAGTTTGTTAGAATGGCTCTCTGAATACCTTGATCTGTGATTATGTAACCAAACTACAGCTGCAACTCCATCTTTACTCACTGCACCATCGAAATCCATGCTCCAAAAATTTGCTGGCAGCTCCTCACTTTTCACAGTTTCATCATTTCTTTCCTCAGTGATTTCCTTATCCTCTTTCAAATCATGTGTATCATCTTCCAGCTGAGTGATTTGTTCTTCCAAATCACCATCATTGTAAAGAATGAAAGAATCTAGATCAGAGTGTGCAGAGTATAGTGGGTAATTGTGCGGATTTTCCTGACTGATGACCATATATTTCATCAGATTTTGTCTGTACAGTCTTCTCTATTGTCCAAATATCGGGATGGTGGCGTAGGACATATCTAGCTATAGGGTTCCTTTCATCTTAGCTCCCCATGATATTGACAGCAACATACCGTATTTTGGGGGAATGTCTACAACTACTATATCCATTACCATACTCTTCGATGGGATTTGAGCTAGGATGATGCATAAATCCTTAATTATCCCTATGCATTTGACCTTGCTCGAGTCAAAAGAATGCAAATCCTTGTAGGGTCTTTTGATTTCAAGTCCCAACTTTTCCATCACAGCTTTGGGCATCAGGTTGTGAGAGGCATTCGAATCCAGCATAGCATTGTGTAGTATCAAGTCATGGATATTTAGGCTAATGTAAAAAGGTGCCACGACACCATTATCAGTTTGACCATCAACTTCAATACCAAACAAGAGCTCTAGTTGATCATCAACATTATTTACCATCTCTAAGTAATTTGCATATCCGACATTCAGGGCCTTCCTACCTATCTCGGTTTCAATGCTCAAAGCTTTAATCACTTGCAACCTGCAATCATTCTTGCTCATCAGCTCACAGAGGGGAATGGGAATATTTAGTTTAGTTAGCTCCCCTTCAAGGCTGAAAGTAGTGGAAGTTTTACTTAAGCTTTGCACTTCTGGTTTATTCATCGGGGTTCTATGGGTAGGAGCACTTGGATGACTAGTTGATGAAACTTCAGTCTAATTTGATCTTTATAAAACTTCGAGAATTCTTTTTGAAGGGGATTCAACATTATTCCACTCAGGGACTTTCTTGGGAGAGGATTATGAGGTTTTCTTGGTTTCGACTATTCTCTTTGTTTCGGTAGCCTTCTTTGTTTCAATAGCCTTCTTTGGAGGGTTGTCATTGGCCTTCTTGCTTCTCAGGTTATACCGCCTGTGTACCTCCATTATATCATTTTCGAAGGCTTGATGTTATGTCTCCTCTTCTTCCTTGTTTACCTCTATTTACGAAAGGAGGAAGAGCTTGTGGTCTTCCTGAGTAAGAAAAATGGATTCATCATCATGAACGCCCATAAGGTTTATATGAGTATCGTCCAATTCTTCGATTATCTCCTCACCTTCATCAACATAATTTTCCTAAAGGGGTGGTCTAATCTATTGATCAGGCCCCCTCTGTTCTCTTTGATCCCTCAAATCTCTCTGCTTGATGTGGGGAGGATTTCTTCTGAAGTTCGGATTCTGAATCTGAGGAACGTCTTGGTTTTCCCTAGGTGGATTTCTGTCAGTTATAGTAATCCTTTCCATCATTCTCTCCATAGCTTTGGCTAGAGAATCTAGTTTGGTGTCTGAAGAGGAAGTGGAAGGCTCTTCCTTAATCATGACCCTCCTTTCCGTTCTCTGCCTGGCTCTTCTGGCTAAAAGATTTGCTTCCACACTAATGACACTTTTCTGCATGTCTTCCAGAGTAGTAGAGTTTCTTTCTCTTAGCTGATACGACATGTGAACGTCAAATCCATCGGGGAATTTTATTAATGCCAAAACTTGAGGTGGTTTGATATCAGCTGGAATTTCATTGTATAGATTATTGAAACGGGTGTAGTAATCCTGCACTGTCTCTCCTTATTTCCTTCTTATATTCTCATATTCTGACACGATCTGGAGAGGATTTTTATCTACCTCCCACTTGTCAAGGAAACTTTGATGAAAAGTAGCAATGTCAGTTATGGAAGCAACACGTAAGGTTTTGAACCAATTTTTAACTTCTCCAGTCACACTCTATGCAAATAGTCTCATTTGCACATCAGCTTCATCTACTTCTTGCAAATCGAAATAATTGTTCATTTTTTCAACATGTTGTTGTGCATTTAGAGGACCATTACTATCATACTCAGGAAGTCTGGTTTGATAATCCTGAGGCATGGCATGTAAAGGACGAACCAACACCAATGGAGCATATCTTGCTGCCATGATTGGTGGAGGAGGCTGACCAACAACCTATGTGATTGGAGGGGAGGTGATAGAAGCTGTGGAAGATGAAGGGCTAGGAGGAGATGAATGAACTGGTTTAGGTTTAACAGAAGCTGCAGCAATAGTCAAGGCAGAAAGTTTGACTGACTGCTGAAAGTGAGCTTTGTCTAAGGCTTGATCAAGATTCACAACTAGGTATTCTAGCTTTTCAAATTCTTGGAGAAATCATTGATCAACGCACCTCTGGGAGAAAGTATTTCAAGGGTCCTAGGTTGAAGGATGGTTTGATCTAAAACTGTTTCACTTACAAAGCTGTCAGATTTTTTTCTAAAAAGGCTTTGTTCAAAAGATATGTCAAACTCAAGATATTGAAGGGAAACTAACTTCTTTGGGAGAGAAGGGGACCTATGAAGTGGAATATGACCCCTGAAACCCTCTGCAACATTTTTCTTTCTGAGTAATTTTTTGGATTGTCTATTGCTATTGCAGGTTCTGGGACTGGATGAGATCCAATGAAAACTCTTTTAGGAGATAGAATTTGTAATTTGTAATTTTATTTTTATAAACTTTTAACTAATATATACAAACCTTAACAACCTCTGAACATTATCTCCATGTAAGTTTAGAATTTATGATTCGTTCAGAAATAAAGTTTCCTTAGTCTAGGGAAAATAAATCGTAGGATATATAAATTTGTTCAGTTCCCTAGTATGGTCACCACTATGTTATCACTCTGTAAATTCCCAGAGGTTGTCGCTAGGTAGAAGAAATTTACTAGAGGTAACTTTATCCAACCACTTCGAAACTAGGATCTAGCCCTTTCAGTTTCAGAGAGGGATCTCTCTATAAAATTTAACTTTGTTTTAGATTTTAGATGTTAGGATAGTTAAATAAATGAGACTGTGTTGTTTGTTTTATAAAAATGGCTGAAATATCGCCTACGCATCCATTGGGATATGGGGTCTATTTTATAAAGCTCGAGACCAACGTACAAATTTTATAAGGTGTTTTCACAGGGCATGATAATGAAACTGTTATATCCTTTAGAATTTAAATGATGGATAGCAGAAAAGATGAGATAATCAATTGTAACCAAGAAGCATTTAAGAATTTATTAATCATAACATCAGAGGATAAACATTTAGATCTTTCAAATCCAGAAACGGAGTATACAAAGATAAATTCTTTAACTTTAACTTCTTTTAAACGATCAGATGTAGAAAACATAAATGATTACGAAGATAGGAAAAACAATTCAACCGAGAGAACAAAACATCACCAACAGCTAACACGCATGAATCCTGTGAATTGTCCTTTTATTACTGGTAGATCTTTGATAAAAAATTACAGTTCTTACAGCTTGCTTGGGCGTATAGATCAACCCTTAGTACTTCGAAGTTTGAAGTATTTATAACAAAAATTACAAGCGACCCTGTCATTAATGATCAGGATGTGACAGATTCTAAATCTAACGAACTAGATAACAAGATAAAAAAATATAGGAACTGATGATGATCTGTTGTATCCTTCATGCTGATTTTGGGGAAGGTCGTTGGTGAATCATTCACATGACTTTGAATGCTCTACATGATGACTCAGATGGTACACCTCATCTCTCATTCGATCAAATTGCACAGATCCTCCCATCTTTGTTGACTGGGAATGGTGACTTTGAGAAGTCTTCGATAGATTTCATCCATTTCTGTATATTTGGAAAAAGTCAGCTCGGTGATGAAAATATATTTGATTTCGTGCTGGATAATGAGGTCCAGCTGCAGAGTTTCTAGAAATTCCTTGCATGTTATGCTACCCTGAATTCCTGAAAACTTGGAACTGTCCTTGGCCACCGTGGTAATCTTTTGTTTGTATTCAGAAAGGGTCATTAGCTTATCGTTTAGAACTAGTAAACCAGGAAGACCTTTCTTCTGCAACACATCAATCTTGTTGAAGAATATTTGAACCCAGATATCCATGTTCTAGACTTTCTCCTTGAGCTGCAACATTAATCCTCTTTTGGTAAGAACTCTTTTGACCTTGAGGATAGTTTTTGTTCTATCTTCAATCTTTAGCTCTTCCAGCTCTTCCCTAGTTTTTGAATTCATAAAATTAATTATTTCATTAGCTTCTGTGGACATTTCCTCCAACTCTCCTTTTATTTTGTCAATGCCCTGCCTACTCCTAAACACCAATTCATGTTGTTCAGACATGATTTTCACCATGGGACATCTTTCATTTATGGATTTGGAGATATCCATCCAAATGTTCTCCTTAGTTTCTACTAGTGTTTTTCCCCCCACTGGTTTCTTTTGCAGTTGTTGTATTTCCGTCTTGATATTTTCTGATGTTTTCCTCTCAATGTTGTAGCTTGTCTGGTAGGAATACTTGAGCTCCTAGATATTCCCAATCTCTTTGTTCAGTCTATTGATTTCCGTTCCTTGTAGGGTCATCTCCTCTAATGATTTTGCTAGATCTACAGAGTTTTCCAGAGCTGTCAGTGGGGTGGATGATGGAAGTTCTACTGTGGTGGTTGTTGATGCTTTTGCTGTAAAATATTATGTGAGGGGGACTGCCCTTAGTGGGATTACTTCCATGGGAGTTTCTTGTTCCTTCTCATTTACTAACCTCTCCATCTTTGATTCCATCTCTTTTATCTGTGCATTATGTTCCATGATCAACATTAACATCTCTTCCTTTTCACCTTCTATATTAGCCATCTCTTTGGCCTGTGAGTGTTCTGTAGGTGGCAAGTTTAGTTGCTTCCTCAAAGATGTTATGTAAACATTATTTTTCTTGAGCATCTCCTCAACTGATTTCACATTTGAGGGGTCATACCCAATTTTGAGCACCAATTATTCTAAAGACTTAATCTTGTTATCCTTAGCAAAATATGATATTTTCTACAGCTTTAATTGAGTCTGATCATTGTTCAGAAAAATCTGTAATTTTGCAGCAGTAGCAGAAGAATTTTCCAATGTTGAGAAAGCCATTTCTCCAGTCTGCCTGTGTAAATCCATCTTATCAGATGGATGTACATCTCTAGTGTTAAACTCAAATGTTTCCCTCTTGTAATCAGAGATTTCCTTTGGATGGGACACTTGTGCCTACAAAAATGCCATGTGCATTCTCCCTTTCTCTGTATCAAAAGATGACAACAATATGTGTTGTGTTGTGGGCGTTTTCTTCCATAACTGAGCATAGGTGTTGTTGGTCAGCATCTCATTTTTCTTCTTAATCAAATCATACTTTTCAAAAATGCTCAGTTTTGCAGATCCTGGTGGAGGTTGGGTAATCACAGTGGTAACAATCTGCTTCTTTGAGGAAGAAGTAGACATCATCTGATGACTGCCTGAGAAAGTTGATGAATTCTCCCCCTTGGCTACTGTGTTAGACTAGGTCTCTTCCTCTCCATACCTATCAGTAATGTGAGTGGTCTTAGGCCTTTTCTTGTACACCTGGAAATCCTCTGCTGACACTTTAGTGACTGAAGGTGAGGCGTCCTTTCTGGGTCTTTTCTCCTTGGGTATCTGCAGTGTATTTGTTTGTGAGATGACAGCTAGAGTGGACTGTGGCTCTGTGTCTTTTAGAGTGTTTACCTCCCACTTTGTCTGGTTTGAAAATTTCTTGATATCTAGTTTGTGCATGAGCATATGGAGATTTTTTTTTCTTCAATCTCATCTATGCAATAATCCACCACGGATCATAGTGCCATAGGAAGCTTCTGCTGAACTTCGTTTCCTTTAATAGTTTGTCTGTCTCTTCCCCGACAACTCGACTGTTGCAGATAAAGGGTCCTATCTGCCCCTTAATTCTCAACTATTGTTTCTTCTTCAAAGACACAAAATGCATTTCGTATGAATTGATCATTTGCCTAATGTATTCCAAGGCAAATATCCTAACCAGAACGTATCTGAGAAGTTTATAAGGGGCCAACGCACATCCATAAATTATGATTTTCGTGTGATTCTGATAGAGATACTAGTCTCCAGTCTTGGAGAGGTCTGAGAGGTGTAAAATTCTTTGTATCTCCTCATTTATTCTCGGCTCTAGCCTACCAATGAGAATGCTTACCACTGGGTGATAAAACTGCTCAATAAATTGCTTGAAATTAAACTATGTGGAGTTTCTTCTAAGTAGCGAAGTCCAAGAGGTGGCAGGTTGTGGTTTGTCGTCTTGGTCCATTTTCTGCATGGTGAATGAGAACCTATCTTCTTGAAAGAACATGAACATGTGAGCCAGTATTGAATAATACCAGAACATGCCCTTTGTGGGAAATTTGAAAAGTTGCTCATGCATGTTCTCAGCTAGAAAACTCCTGTAGTCGAACTGGGTGGTGGATTTTTCTTCGGCAACAAAAATGGATAGGTAACCCAAGATAGGATCATCCACCCATTCTTCTGAGAAGTAATCAAGAAGACAACATAATGATGAAATGATTTGGTTTCCCTTTTCTGAAAACATGGAGGAATGGTAAGGGGGATTTTTCTTGGGGAATTGAGCATCCTGTGGGAGGAAAAGCTCAAAAATCTGTGCTCTCTGGGGAAAAGACAGATTCTGGTACTTTTCAGTTAGAACTTCAAGGGTGAAAGGAGAGGCAGATTAGGCTCTAGATAGTTGCATCATTTGATTAATGGACTCAGGTGTGATAGTGAAAAGGGTTTCTCCGGACGATGAAACAATGGCTCTCTGATCGGGAAAGTAATGCACCTGGCACTTGAGGGTGAACTCGGGAAACTGGTGGACTTGGCGAAAAAGATACAGGGGGAGATTGGACTCCCAGAGCCCAATCTCATCACTTTGATCCAGGAAAGTGTCCCTAAACCATGAATGAAATTCGACAAGATCGAATTCGCACCTAGTCTCTAAGATTAGGTAGTATTTATAGGCTATTGGGATCCGATCGAGATCAATAGTAGGCGGGAGGAAAAGATTTTCCTTGACCTCTGATTTTTTAGATTTTGGTGCCATCACTTCAAACGGTACCTGCAATTGAAACAAAAAACGTTAGCGGGTAATGGCTATGGTTGGATCGTTGACTGAAGCAGTGAGGTAAAATGAGTTTCTGGTGTGTGAAGAGTATGAGAAGTGTGAAAATGGTCGAGACAGGGTTAAATTTGGGCAAATGGGTATCCTTTGGGTGCAGGGGACAGGTCAACAAACCAACGAATATGTTAGCTTGTATTAAATGGCCAAGGGGTCACTTGAGGTATGAAGTGGCAGGTAAAGGATGGGTGACGGGTGTGCCAGAATGAAGTGGAGGGCATTGACTGGAAGATAGGCGAAAGGGATGTGACTTGTGACAGGTGAATTGAGGGGGATACGTTGGTAGATTAATGAGACGGGACTTATAAGAGGAGTTAGTGGGATGTGACGTCATGAAGTAGAGGTGGTATAGGAATGTTGGTATGGAAGTATGTCAGAGGAGGGGGGTAGGAAGTAAATTATTTGGAGAGGAGGGAGTTTGACGTAATGGAACGATGACACATTAGGATGGGGCCCGCCGGGAAAAACTGCCCATATCGGACCCCCCACCGTTAAAAGTAGAACTGTCAAGGGGGTCCATAATCTCTTTTTAGATGTAGATATAAGCGTCGCTAGATCAACCGTATATCTATGCACACTTTTTAGTCTCCATATCGGACCCCCCCCCAAACCGTTAAAGGTAGAATGGTCGGAGGGGGGGGGTCCTTAATCGTCGTGCACAAATCAAAATGCGCGGTGGAAACTTAGGATAGTGCTCCTTTGTGGGTTTTTCACCGCTTTCCTTGCATTTTGTCACCATGGGTTTAGGTAACACACTTCAAACATCCAAATCATGAATTTTCATCGATCATCATGCATATTTTATTGAAGAAAAACTGGCTAGCCTATGTTCTAATCTACCTACCTACACATTTAGCCCAAAATAAACTGTTGGACTAAGAAATTACTCTATCCTAGGGCTATTTGATCAAGTTTAAAGAGTTTGATCAAATTTATTCACTACATAACCTATCTACTTGGATAAGATTAAAATTTTTAGCCAAGTCTTATTCACTAAACCTATCAACATAAATTCAAAGAGACTTAACCATGATTAAATTGTATGGATGAGTCATCATTATTTCATGGGGCTTTTATCCATTTTCTTTTATGCCCTCTTTTATTCTTTTTCTTTTCTTTTCTTTCTTTTCTTTTCTTTATAAAAACAATTTGCAAAAAATAAAATATTATTTCCAACCAAACTACATCAAGAGTAAAATCTCCAGTCACCAGTTGATCCTATGAAATATAGGGTTATAACACATATATCCTTCTAAGGGAAATATCACCTCTTTTACAAATATTTTGTGAGTTTTGAGACCTACTTCTTAGATTTGTTTGACATAATGATAGACTTACTTATCACTCTGGTTTTCTTTGATATTCCTTCAATTTTTATTAAATCCTTTTCGCTTTTTTGATACCTTCCATTTTTCATGTGGGTAATGACTAGCTTGACTTTTTGCACCTATACATGGTAAGTGGCTAATTAATAGCTTGAAATTTATGTTATGAAACTTACAAAACTCGGTTATGCTGGTCGATTTGGATTGTATGCCCCTGGAGAAAATTGCCAACATGTCCCTGAATGGCTTGAGGAGGCGAGTTGCAAGTCACGATAAAAATCAAACTAGGAATCAGATCGATGAACTGTTAGTTGCATTGGTTCTGAGGCATCGATTTTCAGCTAGTGGGGCCGCTCCACTATCATTTTGTTTCCCATAAAAGAGTTTGATGGAGGATATTTGAAACTAGGGTTTTTCTCAATGAGGCATAGTGAAATTTCTGAACAAGAGGTTGATTTTCAAGAACATTGCGTCGAGAAATTGTGGCAAGTGTGGTTGCATGGGCCTTGGCCAAACAAATATGCAAGAGATTACAAAACTTCATTATGCTGCTCAATTTGGATTTTATGCCCCTAGACCAAATTGCCAACATGTCCCTAAATGGCTTGAGGAGGCGAGTTGTAACTCGCGATAAAAATCAAACCGAGACTCGGATGGAAGAACCATCGGTTGCATTGGATTCAAGGCATTGGGCTTCAGCTAGTGGGACCCCTCAGCTATCATTGTGTTGCCCAAAAAAGTGTTTAATGGAGGATCTCTAAAACTAAGGTTTTTCTCAGTGCTTATTACATATGTTTGACAATTTAATACCTTGTAAGGCTAGACATGGAAAGGCGTGGCAAGGAAAGGTATGAAAAGTCATGAAATGGAATGGAAAGGAAAGGAATGGCATGGCATGGAAAGGTGGGAGCTATTTGATTTATGATTTTGAAATAATTGGTAAGAAAAGAATTGGTAAGAGCTAATTGATATATGATTTTGAAATAATTGGTAAGAAAAGAATTGGTAAGAGCTAATTGATATATGATTTTGAAATAATTGCAAATTTATACCATATTGATCAAATCTCTATCCATTTGAAGCTAGAGAGACCAAATTATCATAAAAACTTAGTTTTCATCACTCGTTTCTTTATCAATAGGGGCATATCATAAATCCTCAGTTTTCAAAACTTGTTGTTTTAACAACAGAAGAAAATATCAAATTCAATTATTCACTAGGATATAATAATTGTTACTATAAGAAGCCAAATATCGACATGGTAAACAAGAATCCATTGAAGACATTAAGGGTTGAGAGGGTAGGGACATATTTAAAACACTTGTACAACAATATGTGGCAATAAAAACTTTCCAAGGCATGGCATGGAAAGGAAATGAAAGGCAATGCAAGGCATGTCATGGCATGGAAATGAATGCAATGGCAAGGCATGACATGGTAAGTGAAGGTAATGTAAGGCATGGAATGGCATGACAAGGAGAGGCATGACAAGGAATGGCATGGCATGGCATGGGAAGACAAGGCATGACTTGCAAAGACAATGAAAGGCATGGAAAGGAAAGGCATGGCATGGCATGGCATGGAAAGGTGATGCAAAGCCCCACCACTCCTAGGATTTGTGCAACCTCTAGGTCTAGGTTTGTTCACTTAAGGAAGCTGAATTATCTCTCGGGATCTTGTTGAACCCTCAAAATACTCTACCACAAGCCTTTTCTCTTTCCCTGTGTGCAAATTTATGTGAGCAAAGGTCTTATCATGTCAGCAGAGAAATCCACGTGACCTCAAGCCAAAATCGTGGGCTAATCTCTTTAACTAGTAAGAACTTCGACACTTCGAAGCTCCGGGCTTTAGGAGTTCTAACTACAACACACAAAAATCCTTGTAAACATTGAATTTGTGAATATTCGAACAAAGGAGGGGATCAACATCTCACGCTACGTGTCGTGATCTACGGTTCACAGAAATGTCGGGACTTCGAGCTTTAGGATTCTTCATTGTTTAAATGTGCAATTCCTCGGAATACACAAACTCCAAAGTTACTGATTGGATGACTAACGTTTTCCTCCGATCGACGACCTACGTTTACTCTGGGCTATGGGCTTTGGATATTTTCACATCTTTCACCAAAAACCTTCTAGAGTACTGAACTCCGAACACATGAAGGTTTTTTATCAACATTCCACACGTCCTCGCCAATGGATGGTCGAGATGGACTTTGACATTTGGGGATTTTTGACCCAGAACAAATTACACTCCAGATCTTCGAAAGTGTCAAAATCTGAAATCCTTTGATCTATCGACACGTACACCTGGTGCTAATGGTTAGGATCTACTCTGAGCTTCAGAGCTTCAGGGTTTTTGCATGCTCTTGCAACAAGACTTCAAATTCTCTGGAGCAGCGAATTTCTGAACCATGCTCGATCTACAGACACGTGTACTTATAATCGACGACCAAGATGCACTACAGGCTTTGGAACTTTTTTCTCCCCCACAACACACACCTAAAAACTATCAGAGCAACGAAGTTCGAAGGACTTAGTAGGTTAATGGTCGTGCTCCTTTCTCATATCTGACGGCTATGAAATATCTGAATACTCCTCTGAGTGGATCTCATCCACTCAACCTTGAAATGAAAATGATTCTTCCTCTAAGGAATTTTACTTGTTAATTTTCCTAAGATTTTTCACTCTAAGTGACTCGAACCTTGCCGCATGTATGGTGCTTCTCTCCTTTAAAATTGAGCCTTGTGAAAATATTGTGCGCACTCCTTGCGCACATTCTCCTTGAGAATTTTTCAACACTTCACTAAGTGTTGGCCCTATGAACACGTTGCACGAGACTATCCTTCGAGATTTTATACTCAAATGAGTATATGTGCACTCCTTGAACTCACTCTACAAAATTCACACTATCTCTCCTGAGCTATTGAGTCTAAAAGCGAATTTGCCTTCGCACTCCTTGTGTGGGAATTATGCACTCTTTGAACCAATATTTTAGAAGAGAAACAATTGAAACTTACAGAACATCAAAGGTCCATTCATTCAACCATGAAATACACACACAACCATATAAACACAAAAAAATAGATAACATAACATTACCCAAATAGCTCATAGATAAGAAAAATCAAACATTGGAAGCAATTCTCCTCTATTATATTCCTTTAGCAAAGCATTTACAAGAGTTCCAGTAGCTCTCAACAAAATAACAACAACTCTGTTCAGTAGAAATCACAATAACCTAAGAAACCTGTATTGGGCATAGATTACATATATTTATACATGAGGGGACTTCTCGAGCCTTCCATCCAGATTATCTTAGTTATTTCATATCACAATTAAGCATCCTACCACTAAGGCTTATTACAATAAATGAGATATTACAATCTAGATATGAGTTGATGCTCAAAATCTATACAATCCTACAAGTAATTAAAGCAATTAAAATCTCATGGAGCTCATACAAGAGGTATCTTATGAGATCTTTAATTACAATACTTTCAAAATATTAAAGTGACACACTCTCCTTGGAATCCAAACCAGTTTGAATGCACACATTGAATACTTAGTTTTCCTCCGCTTGGCCTCATTGAAAGTTGATGGCGATGCTCTTGCATCATACTCCTTTGGAAAAAAATATTCATGGACTCCTCTCCATGAGATCCTTCACTCTCTTTCCATGTTTCTGGATATCAATTTCAATTATCCAACTGGCATCTTCTGCTGGATGATCTTTCCACTTAACTAGATACTCATAATAAACTTTTATCCTAGTCTTCTTAGAAATCCTATGACCCAAAATCTTATCTATATTTGGCTTCTCTACTATGGGCATCTATCGCCTCCATTGAATATCCTCTCGATCATCTGTCCCTCATGTATCATCCATCTTGTAAGGGTATAAGTATGCTACATTAAATATTGGCGATATTCCAATGTCCTCTGGCAATTCAATCTCATAAGTATTTGCATCAAATTTTTTGAGGATCTTACAAGGTCCTATATTTTTCATCTTCATCTTGTTATATTTCCCTTTTAGAAATATTTCCTTCCTCGGGTGTTCCAAGACCCGATCTCCAATTTCAAAATCAACCTCTCTTGTTTTCTGATCTATTTGGCTCTTGTATCTCTATATGTTATCATGTAGTTGTCCTTTAATTAGATCGTGCAACTTCTGCATTTCTGTAGAAAAATCCATTGCTCCTGCACTTTAGAATTCATCTCATCCCAAATATCTCGATTCTGAAACTCCTCTTGGATGCATCCCATATACTATATAGAATGGAATCTTACGAGGACTCTTATTCGGTGAGTCATTATATGCAAACTCTACTTGGGGAAGAATTTGATCCCACTGACTGTTATGTTCAGTGACCAAACTCCTTAAAAGATTCTTTAAACTTTGATTCACTACATTAGTCTATAAGTTTTTCTGAGGCTGATATGTTGAACTGAAAGACAAACTCATTGGAAGATTGGTTGTTGTCATTGATGTCAACCCTAGTCATGGGTTTTGGACCGCAAGATTGATAAAGGTATTTGGACATGAAGGACAATGCACATGCATATAAAACACCCATG
>SNQJ01S0241174.1:0-13488 GCA_010110895.2 Picea sitchensis
AATGCATACTAATGCATACTAAAGAAACACACTTTTACCTAACGACATATTAGACCAAGTAGATCTTAACTAACTCCTAAGTGTCTAAATATCCTAACATATGTTATAATTGCATGCAGTTTAAAGAGAAAATTTATGTGGAATAGCTCAATTGAATATTTGGTATGTTACAGTATGTTCTGCTGTGAGAAAACGAAAGTGTTCCCTTGGGTAGCGTGGCTCGATCATGGGTGGCTAGGGACATTACAACATAGTATTAGAGCATGAAAGATTGTTCTGGACTGGCATTTCCCAGCTTGTGGGTGGCAAGGGAACGTTACAAGATAAGATCAGGGGTAAATCTGATAGGGATAGGAGAAAAAATAGAGTTGAAGCTTCAACTTCTGATTCCTATGTTTTCCATTCTCATGTAGATGATCTGAAAAAATTAGTAAAATATCTTTCCACTAAGATTGATAAGTTAAAATTAGAAAGGAAACAGACATATAGAAATGCTCAAAACACTGATAACAGAGGTAACTACAGGAGACCAAATAATGCTCCCCAAATCTTTCCCAGAGATCCCAGAAACAGAGAGAGAGATGATCAGAGGGTACAAGCTCCTTTGCAAAATAATTTGGTTGTTGATGAAGAAGAAGAGGAGATAGAAGTTTATCCTGAGAATCACTACTTAGGTGACACATCCCCATCCCCACACTTGACTCAATCCTCTTATGAGAAATCTTTAATGGATATTCAAATTAATGAGTTAAGTAAGGGAGAGAAAGAAAAATAAAATGCTAGTAGATATAATCCGAGATCTAAGAAGAATGAATAAAAAATGGATGTCCCTAATCAACTTGCCCAAAAAGAAGATTCTACCAAGGTTGTGACAGTGAGCAGTAAGGAAAAAGACTCTCAAAGCCCACAAGTTCTGATCAGAAATACTTTCCCTAAAACCAAAGAAATCTTGAAACCTTCTTCTTCCTTCAGTTTTGAGAATGAGATCCAGAAAATAAAGATCCTTGTACCTTTTTTGGAATTGATAAAAAAAAGACGAATTTTAAAAATATTTATCCAAAATGCTACAACCTGAATCATCTTCAAATGCCAGTGATTCAATAAATTTGCAAGATGAAAAACCATCAATGATTTTAGGTCCTTTGATAGAAGACATAGATGATTCATCCCCACCTTTCTATACTTCACTGAATATACATGATAAGGTGCTACACAATTGTCTCATGGATTCAGGGGCATCCCACAATCTTATGCCAAAATATGTTATGGATGAACTTGGGTTATAAATCACAAAGACTTATCATGACTTATATTCTTTTGACTCTAGAAAATTCAAGTGTCTTGGAGTCATTAAGGATATGGTGGTGACCTTATTTCAGTTTCCCATGAAAAGTATACTTATGGATAATGTAGTTGTCGATGTGCCCCCCAAGTTTGGCATGCTCTTGTCAAGATCCTGGATAAAAAGACTTGGGGGAACCTTGCATATGGATCTCTCTTATGCTACTATTCATGTTTTTGGGGGAGAGCATAGAATACTTTACAGGGAAGCTCAATTGGCTTACATCATTAGTGATGAAGCAAACCCCACAAATCACCCTGCTTTTACTTTTGATACAGATATGGGATCTAGCATTTTCTAGCTCACTGATGCTCCTGAAACACCTCTAGAAATCAGAAGATAGTCCATTTTATTTTCTGAGGAGCCTTTTCTAACCACTTACGTCTGGAAGATGTTCTTTGATGGAGACTCTTCCAAGGAAGGTGTTGGTGCTAGTTTGATCTTTGTCTCACCAACTCAAGAACCTATATCTTTGTCATATAAACTAGAATTTGAGACTACTAATAATGTGGCAGAGTATGAGGCTCTTGTCTTGGGGTTGAGGGAAGTTAAAGACATGGGGATAGAAGAGCTATCAATATTTGGGTATGTTGAATTGATATTCCATCAGATTAAAAATCGTTATCAAACAAAGCACCCTAGGCTTAGATCTTACAGAAATGAAGTGTGGGATTTGGTGGACAGTTTTTTCTCTACTTTTAACATATCATTCATTCCTAGAGAAGAGAATACCATGGTTGATTCTTTGGTTGTATCAACAAGCAACTTTAGAATTCCTATACCACCCAAGATCAAGTATGATGTAGAATTCAAGTACAGGCCTTCCATACCGGACAATGTAAAATATTGGAAGGTGTTCGAAGATGATTTAGAACTTAAAAAATTCCTCGAGACTGTTGAAGAGTTTTCTTCATTACAAATTGATCAGGATCATGATTCAGAAATTACTCCTCATGTTGATGTTTTCCTCAATAAAATTGCTAATCATCATATTGTGCAGCTACCTAGCAATCATATTCCAAAAGGACTAGTTCCTTTGGAAACATTATTTGATGGGAATGATGTGGCAGTGAAAGGGGAGGTATCCATTGATGATGTTGATATTATTGAGTGAAATTTGGGCACTGAAAAGAATCTCAAATACGTCAAATTGTCAAGTAGGCTATCAGAAGAGAAGAGGGCATAATATACTAAGTTGTTGAAGGAATTTTCTAATGTATTCGCTTGGACTTATGAAGATCTCAGAACTTATGACACGAGCATTATAGATCATAGAATTCCATTAAAAGAAGACACCAAACCATTCAGGAAAAAGTTGAGGCAAATCAATCCTATGTTGCTTCCTGTCATGGAGAAAGAGGTAAAACAGATTTTAGATGCAAAAATTATCATTCCTTTGAGGTATTCCGAATGGGTGGCCAATTTGGTCCCAGTAAGAAAAAAGAATGGAGAAATCAGACTTTGCGTTGATTTCCGAAATCTAAATAGAAGCTCAAAAAAGGATAATTACCCTTTACCCAAGATGGAGCACATATTATAGAAGGTGATAGGAGAAGCTATAATGTCTATGGTTGATGGATTTTCTGGATACAATTAGGTCTCTATTTTGCCAGAAGACAAGGAGAAGACAACCTTTACCACTCCTTGGGGTACATTTATGTACGCCAAGATGCCCTTTGGTTTGATGAACGCAAGGGAAACTTTTCAACGAGCTATGGACATAAAATTTATTGGGGAGAAGGATAATTTTGTTGTTATCTATTTAGATGACATAGCAGTGTACTCTGAGTCTAATAAAGAACATTGTGATCACTTAAGAAAAGTTTTCTTGAAATGCAGAAAATTTGGCCTCCCCTTGAATCCGAAGAAATTATTGTTTTCCATGAAGGAAGGAAAATTATTGGGACATATTATGCCAGCTGAAGGGGTAAGGATTGATTCTAGCAGGCTTGAAACTATACAAACATTGTCACTTCCTAGATCCAAAAAATACGTTCAATCTTTTCTATGAAAAATTAATTTTTTGAGAAGATTTGTGTCAAATTTTGTTGAGTTGGTTAATCATATCACAACCATGCTCAGGAAGGGTAGTGAAATCAAATGGATTGTTGGGTCCGGTGATTCTTTTGATTAGATAAATAAATCCTTGTCTAAAGCCCCAGTTCTTGTCATCCTAGACTACTCCAAGAACTTTCTTATTTTTTCTTTTGCCTCTTTTGATACAGTAGCAACAGTCCTATTGCAAAAGAACGTTGAAGTCTTAGAGAAACTCATTGCCTTTTTCAGCAGGGCATTGAGAGATGTTGAATTAAAATATGACATCATGGATAAGAAAGCCTATGCATTGGTTAAATCCCTTAATTCCTTCAAATTTTATGTCATGCATTCAAGATTTATTTCCTATGTCCCATCAGCTATTGTAAAAGAAATTCTTATTCAGCCTTATATAGACAGAAAAATGAACAAGTGGATTGTTAAATTACTTGAATTTGATCTGGATATTAAACCTACCAAATTGGTTAAAGGCCAAGGTTTAGCCAAGCTCTTGGCTGAATCAAATTTCTCAGCATTGGGGGTGAATTTCATCCACTCATGTTAAGAAAATCAGCAGGCTGAAATAACTGATAGAAGTTCTCAAGTCATCTCTACACTGGCAAATTGCAACTGGTACAAGGACATTATATTTTTTCTGCAAAATTTACAGCCTCCAAGTGGTATGGAAAAGAACAACGTGAGAGCCTTAAAACTCAAATCAACAAAATATTTCCTTGTTCATCAAGTTTTGTATTGGAAGGATCCACTAGGAGTTCTTGTGAGATGCTTGGACCCCCAAGAGGCCCAAAATATTATGTTTGATTTCCACAACCATTTATGTGGGGGGAATCATTATTGATGTTATAGGACTAATCGGTAGGAGCGGACACTAACTGATCTCCCTAGATCCACCTAGATCTAGAACAAAGCAAGACAGGACATGACTCTTTCCCTAAGTTTTGACCATTGAATTAACTAGGAGGCAAGAACAAGTAACATACCTTATTATCACTTCCTATGATCTTTGTTGCTCCCGCTTCGCTCCAGTGCTCTCGTGCAGCCAAGACCAAGACATCACAAACCTACCAAAGTGAAGATAGCTCAATATATTCAACATCTAACCTATGTGTATGATCAAGGAATTACACAATAAAGTGGAAATAACTTTATGGGAAAGGGACATGCCACTGTATCATATTAATGGAAAGTAAATCTTACAACCTGAGCCTTGATGTCGCAAACTTCCTTTCGATGGCTCTTGGCTCCAACACACACACTTTCTCAATCCTTGCATGAAGAAGATCAAATCCTCTTGACAGACTTGCTAGAGTCTCCAAGCTGTTGTTCAATGTTGAGTCCTTCACACAATTCTTTCACCAATTCTCCAATGAATCTTGCTTAACCTTTTCCATGAGAATTCCCTCAATATATAGGAGAGAATGAATTAGTTACTTGGATAACAATGATCCCAAAATATCAGGGAATCCAGTAATAGGATAACCATTCGAATGCCAACCCATCCTTCTAGAAGATTCCTTTCTAGGAGCATCGAGAATTCATCTTTTTCCATGCTTTAGGAAGAGTTCACACCCTATCATTTCAACACAATGCAAGAAGTTCACATCCTGGCTTAAGGCAGCCTACGAGAATCAGGCATTCTCGCAGCCAAATGCACTAGCAGCCTGTGAACCTTCTTCAAAAATGAGTTTTCTGGGAAGAGATGAAAGTAACTTTTCTCAGGAGAAAGTTCATATGAAGAGCCTGAGTACACCATCATCAATACATCATCATGATGATCAAAATCATGGGTAACAGAATGCCCCCCAAAGTATGAGGTTGGAACTAGTGACAGCCAAAAGACTTTGTAAGTTGCATGTGTGTATCAGAAACCAGGAGCACACCTAATCGAAAACCTACGAACAACCAAGAATCTGCAGAATATCATATATACCAATTCTGAGGTAGGCATTCCCATACTCAAATCATAGACTGGTGACATTATAGACATAGGTCATGGCCACCAATCATACACTATGGATCCATGCCGTCAAAATATAGCATAGCCACCTGAATACACTGTGGATCTATGCGAGAAATTTCAAATTAAGACGACATAGCCATGAGACATACATAGTGGATCTGTGTGTCGCAAACTATACATACTCCATCGCAACCTGGATCACAGAGATGATATCCAAGGTCTTCAATCTCGTCGCCCAAAGTACGAATCTAACCATGTGATTACATGTGCTGAAGTCAAACATGGAAGAAACCACTTGATTACCGGTCATTTATGAAACCATTAACAAGTGCGAGGTAAATCATCATTGATGTCAATGACTCCCAAGGTACTCTAGTACAATCCATTGAGTGTGAATAAATAAGTTGAAGTCGAACATCCGATGGAATATTTCGATCAGGGGTCAATGATGTAAACCCACTGTCGAAAGAGAGGAAACCTGCCATTGAGGCATGCAAGCTCCAAGGTACCAAATAATTTCTAAGTCTTGATTCTGGATAATGAGTTGAAGTCAACAGAACAAAAATCGTCACAGGAGGGCCTTGATGTATCCCCCATCAATGACACGAAATGAGTAATAGATTTTGAAGGTGAAACAGAATATGATGTGAATTGGACTGGACACAGGGAAGGCCGACATGGAGAGAATAGATAACTGCAGATGGTCGACTCAATATAGGTTTTAGATGGACTTCTCTTGAACATATGAACGACACGACCAATGATTTGGCAGCATTGACTCAAAGACGACACAGGGAATGACCTTGTAATAAATCGAATGAGAGACAAATGGATTTCCCAAACTGGCTTGAAATGATGAATAGGGGGTGTCATGTTCAAGAGTGACACTTACTTCCAATCAATACGAAGATGAAAACATATCCCTTTCCCAAATTTCCCCCCACCATTTCTGGTGAGTACCTCTTTATTTTTACACAAGCTTGAGGAGGATAACAAATGCTTGTTGATGTAAGCTCATCCTTTGGACGAGTCCCTTGGAGTATATTTAACGAACCCTAATAAGGAGTGGTTCGGTCCCATTTCGGGTCTGTCAATTTTTGTTTAACGAATCCAGAGATAGAAAACTCAAAGGTTTTTCATGATTATAGAGTCTGGAAAAACACTTAAAAGAGAACTCTCTCAGTTCCTTTTTCGTAAAATAGTCTGGATGAGACCGAAAAAGAGATAAATTATCGCTCACCAGACGCTTACTTCAAATACTTTATCGAGCATGAAAATAGCAAGGTCGCTCGACGATCTTTTCATGTTTAGAGAGTCTGAAAAGAGCTTAAAGAGGACTCCAGGGGAGTTCCTTTTTCGTATAACCTTGTTGAGCCCGAAAAAGTGATAAAAGTATGCTCAATCACGTTCTCATGTATTTACGAGTGCAAGAACGGACAAAGACCATGCTCGAGGTTTTTATATAAAAACCATAAAAACAATCAAAAACACGCGATGACAAAAAAAAATGTGTTTTTGTGAATTTTTATCATATTCAAATGTTTTTGTTTTATATGTTCATCCAAAGACTAATACAAAATTGTTTGTTGATAACACAGATGTTGGACCTTACAGACCTCTTGGCACTTCTCCCATCCAGTGGCGAGGAGAGGTGGCGGCAGTGCCACAATATGCTGAGGATTATCAAGTGGTGGAACAAAATCTGGAGGCGTTGACCGCAGATATTCCAGACATGACTCTGGAAGAGGTTCCACGACGTGATCAACATCATACTGTAGGAGTATCAGCATCCATGAGTCGACTGCTCCGTAGGATTTCTCGAGCAGTCGTGTGTTACCATGAACGTCATCCATGACGTCACTTTGTAGAATCTATGAGCTTCAGATTTTGACATTTTGGTCTTCGGACAAAATTTTTTGTAAAAAACTCTTTTTATCATTATATACACATACGGCTTCTACCGGTTTACCTTATATTGTGTGAATATTAATGTGATTGATTTATAAATGATTCAAATGTCTGTCCAATACATAATTAGGCAATGCATCTCTTAATGTATTTAGACATCTAGGAATATGTTGATATTCAATGTGATCAAAATAACGTTCCAAGAGGCGAATTCGCAAATATACCCTTAACTAAGTAGGACTTCGAATAGAGTAGATATTACTTAACTGTAATACTACAAGATGTGAATCAAGTTGCACAACCAAATGACGAATTCCAAGTGAGAGAGCATCAACCAATAATTCAATAACGACGCTATACTCTGCAATGTTGTTGGTCACACGGTCGAGGCACACACCTCGTAAGGAGACAAGTTCGTTTGTAGGGGTGTAAATTGCCCACGCAGTGGAAGCAAGGTTCTGAGTACTACGGCTAGCGCCATCAGTGAAGCCAATATAGGGTAGCGAAGACTCTGACATCTGGAAATCAAACACAATGTCACATAAGGGTAGAGACCAGATAACGACAAAAAGAAAACTATAGTAACACACAAAGAGTATGATACAATACAAATACAAGTACTTGTGCACAGATGATTTTATGCATAGTACTTCTTCAAGTACAACCCATTCTTAGGTTCACTCAAAGGGATACCATCGTAATCTACCAACTCATACGCTCCTTTTTCCAAAACTCGTCGAACAATATAAGGACCTCGCCACATGGGTTCAAATTTCCCAACTCCTAGCATATCTCGATATTGTTCATAGAGGAGAACAAGATCACCTTCAGAGAAAACGCGAGGCTTGATATGCTTGTCGTATTGGGCCTTGACACGTTTCTTCTGGGCTTCTATTACTAGGGTGGCATCATGTCAAGTTTCGTCTAATCGCATTAGATACAATAGACATTCTTCTTCAGCAGAAGTATTGGGTAGGAGTTCAACAACTAGTTTTAAAGAGGGTATCTCGCATTTGATAGGGATAATGGCTTCCACACCATAGACTAACCGAAAAGGTGTAAACCCAGTAGCGGACTTGACAAATGTCTGGTACGCCCACAATGTCGAAAACAACATTGTGTGCCAAGTTGTTTTATTAATCCCTATCATTTGTCGAAGCATAGTTATGAGAACTTTGTTAATCACTTCGACATGGCCATTAGCTTGTGGATAATAGGGCATTGAGTTATCATGGTGAAGACCCAACTTTTCAGTATGTTTGGACATCATCAAATTCCTAAAGTGGCTACCGTGATCAGTGATGATAGCTTGGGGAACACCAAAACGAGCTATGACGTGATTAAAAAGAAACAATGTTGCAGTCTTTCCAGTGTTGTCAAATGTCGGCATCACCTCGACCCATTTCGTAAAGTAATCAACGGCTACAATGATGTAACCATGCCCCCCGACCGAGTGAGGGTGACATGTCATGAAATCTATGCCCCATTTCACAAAGGGACCAACCGAGACCACAAGGTGAAGAGGACCAGGATGTGACCGAATTTTCTGATTATAGATCTGGCAGGCATGGCATTTCTGAACGGAAATAATGTAGTCATTAAGTGCTGAAAGAGTTGGACGGCGTGAACGGATTTCACTTGGCGTGAGACTTCGACTCAAGTAATAAATAACATGTTCGCCGTGAGCATCATCCTCTTGGACGAGAACCATGCCAATGGTGTAATCTGAGACAGCAAGGTAAAGGAAATAATCGCGACTGTAATCGGTGGGGAAGAGAAAGGGAGCTCGCGTTAGGGACAAATTCAAAGCTTCAAAAGCGTTATTGGTAATGGTATCCCAGATGAACTCTGAATCCTTCTTTAATAGCCGCGTAAATCCATGAGTGATCTCAACGTAGTTTGGGATAAAACGACGAAGAAAGTTTGATTTCCCCTACAAACTTTGCAACTGGCGAAGTGTGGAAGGAGGAGGGAAAGTAAGGATCGCCTCAAACTTCAAAGGATCTACCCGGATCCCTTGATGCGAAATGATAAAACCTAGAAGACAACTGGATTCTACACAGAAAATGCACTTATGAGGATTTAAACATATACGGTAGAACCGACATCGAATGAAAATGGTGAGGAGGTGGGTTGGGTGATCGACTATGCGCATAGAATGAGAAGGTAAGTCGTCCAAATAGGGTTGAATGATATGCTTGATATCATGAAAAGCATAAGACATAGCACGTTGAAAAGTGGTGCCAGCGTTCTTGAGACCGAAAGGAAGTTTTCAGTAAGCAAAAGTACCCCAAAGACAAATAACAGCAGTCTTACGTTGATCCTCGGGAACGATGTTAATCTGATTATAGTCGGAGAAACCATCCATGAGAGAGAAGATTTCACTTCTAGTGTAGTCATCGAAAATATGATCGATGAAAGGGGTAGGAAAGTTGTCTTTTGGACAAGCTTTATTAATATCCCTATAATCAACACACACACGAATCGTACCTTGTTTCTTGTCAATTGGGAAAAGATTGGAAACACAATCTGTGAGAGCCACCGGATAAATAAAGCCAGCTTTCAGAAGTTTCTCGACTTCGAGTTTTATAGCAGCGGATTTACGTGGGTGAACTGGACGAAGACGTTGTCGGATGGGTTTAGCGTCAGGATATGTCTTAATCTCATGTATTACAATTTCAGGGTCGATACCCGACATTTCTTCATAGCTCCAAGTGAATATGTCACGAAACTCTTTGAACAGAGTCGTATAGGTGACTATTTCGGCAGGGGAACACGAAGCTCCAATATGGACATTTTCGATGATTCCAGGTTTAACAGATATGTCAATGGGAATCATGGGCGAGATATTACTTAAGTTCCCTTTGGAAAACACATCATGTGCAGACTCAGGAACAGTCGAAATGACGACAACGGTCGACGGAGTCAAGATTCGTTGGTAGTTCTCAAGAGTGTGTTGCTCTAGAAAGAGGATGGAGCGATGATGCCCATCATCCCAAGGGGTGTCCTCCATGACGAACATGATCATCTCATCAGTGAGAAAAATAACATGAAAAGGATCGGGAGACAACTCATCAATAGAGAGGGTAGAAGGTGTTGTCGATTGAATGGCCTGATAGGCAGATTCAATTGGACTTAAAAACATTACGTCACTGAAACGAATATGATCACCAGGGTCAGGGACTATCCAAGGGTCGTGAGACGCAGGAAGTTCATGAGGCAAAGTAGAGATCATGTTGATAGAAGCAACAGATGAGCATGTAACATCGAGCGATGGAATGGGGAAAGTACCCATTAACGAGGAGTCCTTTAGAAGGCCTACACCGACGTTCTCATAACCCGGTGGGGTTTTAGCAATAAACGGTACGTTGCTAGTACGAGTATCAGAATTGAAGAAGGCAAGTTGGTCGATGGTAACAACCTTTCCTTGATGAGGGAAATGTACTACATGGAAAAGTATCGACACAACAACGCGTATGGAATCGATCCAGCTGCGGCCAAGAAAAATATTATAATCAAGGGGAGCATCAAAGACCTCCACTTTGACTTGGACCGTCTTACCTTCTAAGGTGATGGGAAACGAAGGAAGAACGTCGTAGGGCTTAAAACCAGATCCATTGAAGGCTTTAAGAGTGTTTTGTGATTCATTCAAAGAAGGAGAACCAATGGCTTTCCAACAAGCAAGAGACATAACACACGTTGAGGAACCCTCGTCAATAACTGTTCCGAAAATGTTCTTGTCAGAGACAACAACTTGTATCTGGAATGCAAGTTGAGAAGGCAACCTTGGAATGTGATCGTCCAAGTCAAAGACTATTAAATTTGTATTCATCAGGTCAATTCCACTGATAGCTTTCAACAGTGCCTTCCGTTGTGCGGGACAAGTCTAAAGGACTTCAAGGGATGACATCACAGAAGGTGCTTGGGCTAGATCTTCAACAATGCTATAGTTATGGGCCGCATGAGCATGAGGATTGAAAGTCGATTTCCGAACGACATCCTTTGGGAGGGGGTCACAGAACTATGTCGAGGCTCGGTCATTCAATATGAAGAGGACCATTAGTAGGTGGAGTCGCTGGAGAGGGTTGGACCAAAGAAGGAGGTAAATCATCAACCTTCTCCTTATATGGAGAATAATCTTTGGCTCGAGTCGTGAGTGCAACGTTTTTCTACTTAGAATCACCAGTACACATCAAAACATATGATGTAGTAGAAGATGAGGGTTGGTCATGGATGACCAACTGAGCCTGTTGTTGAGACGGGAAGGGTTGGGACAACACAGCCGGTGTAGATGGTTTTGAAGTTCCCTGAAGGAACTTAGTGACCTCGGCACGTCTTGGAAAATCCTTCGCGTAGTGATCATCACCACAGGTAAGGCAAGGGTATCGTGGTTTGCGCTTATCCCGATCGTCAACAGGGGTAATTTTAGTTTTCTCTGCTTGAGAATTATTTTTTCCCTCCGTATTCTTACCTCTTCCCTTTTTGGATTTAATTTTACCGGCTAGGGTAGATTGAACGGCATTTACCTCAGAAGTCTTTCCGGTGGGAGTGGCAGGAGATGGAGCATTTTGAACATTAGAAGAAGAATATTTAGGGTTTGTGCTTGAAACAGAATGTGATTGGGCTTGGGCAGTACCAATCACACTGTCAACTGCATGCGAGGTAGCTGGATTAGTTGAAGTGATGGAAGTATTAAGATGAGGTAAATCAGGTGGTAAATCGTAAAGGGTTCCTGTTTGTGAATAAACGAGGTCAATATATTGAGCACAACTTATAGCCTTCTCTTCTGTGACTACGCCACCCATGGCAATGTCCTTACCGATTTCGTTCACAAAGGATTTGGTAAACCATTTGGCCAGTAACTGATCAGGGAGCTCAAGTTTAATGAGACCTCATCTCCTTCGCCACTCATGGATGTGATCAGAGATATGAGTGCCTTTAGTCTGTTTGAAGGAAGTCAAAATCTCATTCCCCATATCATAACAGATCGGTAACTGGTAATGCGTAAGGAAAGCCATAGCTAGGGTGTTGAAATCAGAGAAGAAACCTCGTGGCAATTTGATATACCACTTTGCAGCAGAACCGTAAGGGTTCGTTGAAAAATACGTAAATGAATAGAGTCATCCATCATGGAATTGGATGAACACCATAGGTGAAAAGTCATAACGTGATTGTTTGGGTCCTCTCCCACTTTGTCGTCGAATTTAGGAATGTCCGATGGAAGCTTGGTTGGGATAACAGACCATTGGGGAGAGTGACAAATAGGATCATTTAAAATCCTTGACAAATCCGGAAGATCCAAAGTGGCGAGAAAGGGTAACTGTCGATTCACCTACGGGAACGGGTGGCTTTGGGGAGGAAGCCATGTCAGCAAACAAGTAGGACCATAAGCAGACTGCATATAATCTGAAGATCCAGTCATATTCGGTGGTGGTTGGATAGGATAGTAGCTCATCGGATTATACCTTGGAACAGGGGTTTGAGTTTGAGCATTTGACCCCCAAATTGGATTGAACAAACCAGGATATGGTTGACCCATGCTAGGGGGTGTGAATGATGCAGTTGGAAACTGCTACCCCCCAGTCGTTTGAGGAGGATTTTGGATCAACTGATTCCAATACTGGGCCAAGGATGGAGGTATGTTTTTCCCATAAGGTGGGGTTGCCCCTCCCATTGAAGGTGGTGTACCAATTGAGGGCAATGTTCCAATTGGGATTTGCCAACTGAGAGGGGGTTGAGTTATACTACCTTGATGAGACAGGCCACCAACTGGAAACTGATAAGTTGGAGTGAATGACGGAATAGTGCCACTAGGATTAGGATTTCCAGTAGAATATGAAGAAGGTCCTCCAAAAGGAAATTGAGGGAGTGTTGGGACAAAACCGGGAAGAAAGTGTCCAAAAGAAGAAGGAACACTAGGAGAGTCGGATGGAGTTTGCGCAGGAGTAGAAATGGAAGCATTCAATGCATGGTATCGAGGTGGTAGTGTCAGATTGACGTTGGGCATTCGCGGTGTGTTGATGGGAGCAAGACTAACCATAGGGAAACTGGTTGGAACACTCGAAGTAGTTGCAAGATGGGCTATTTCGGCAGGGATGGTAAAGTGATAAGTGGTAGTCACTGGTACTATCTCTGTATCAAAGATTTCAGAAATCACAGGGTGGTTGATTTCAAAAATCACAGGTGAACCTGGACCAAAAAGGTCTCGCTGAAAAACACCTGT